>PVHP010025653.1:0-25352 GCA_004024765.1 Zapus hudsonius | reverse complement strand
CCTATATCTCCTCTCTCATTAAGAAACTTAATCTCTTATCCTAAGATGGGTTAGATCCCAATGCAAAATGTCACACAAGCTGAGCACTCCCCCACAAAGCTCACCTAGCCCCATTATGGAGGTCACCAGAGAAAGTGTGAAGGAGATGACAGAAGTGAAATCCCAGGATGAAACCACAGTAAACTCTGGTCATAATTGCAGGGAGACTATAACCAGGTTATTGGCTGAGCTGGAAGCAAAAAAAATCAACAATTGCATAAATGAAGAGGTGCAGATTCAGCTAGTAAGCTTTGTCATCAGGATTAACATAATTGAGGAAAATCAGATGGACATTACTAGGACAGTAAAGAATTTAAGTTAAGCCAGCAATTAGAGGATCTCAATAATCAGCTGATTAAGAAAATGAAACCTCGATCTGAAACTAGAACTCAACAAAGAGATGGAAACAATGCAGAAAATTACAACAGATAACAAAATCAAACAGAGCTATTAAAAACCTCTCTAGAATTCCTCACTACAGGAGCTAATAATCTGAGGACAGAACCTCTGACCTAGAAGACAAGACAGAAGAAATTTATTAGGATTCTAAAAAGTTTGATAAGTTCCAAAAATAGTGTGAATAAAATAAGAGGGAACTGTGGGACATCATAAGCAACCAAACATTCGGATTATGGGGATACAAGAGATAGAAGACACCCAGGCCAAAAGCATTGAGAACATATTCAACAAATTTTTTGAAGAAAATTTTCCCATTCTTGCAAAATAGAGGCCCGTCTGGACAAAAGAGGCCCACAGAACTCCAAACAGGACCAATGAAGGAACTTTATAAGACACATCTTAGTTAAAATGCTAAGTATAGAAAGCAAGGAGAGGGTGCAAAAAGCAGCAAGAGAGAAACAACTCATCACATATAAAAGCAACCCCATCAGAATTTCTTCAGATTTTTCTATGGAAACCAAGAAAGGGAGAAGAGCCTGGAATGGGGTACATCAAAGTATAAAAAACTATGGCTTCCAACCCAAACTACTGTACCCTGCAAAAGGATCCCTCATCATGGATAAAAGAAAATGTTCCACGATAAAAGCCAGCTCTGTGACTTATATGAAAACAAAGCCAAACCTACAGAGAATATTCCAGGAAATATACCACACAGAAGAGTCAAGCAGCCAACCTCAAGTGGCCAACCAAGGATGAGCACAAAAACCACAATGAGAGTGGTCATAATAAGTTATAAGTCAGCAATCCCCATGAACTATCCACCATGGCAGGGATTAAATTAAATATCACAGTTATAACTTTGAATATAAATGGACTTAACCATCCCATAAAAAGACACAAGCTAACAGGATGGAACAGAGAAATGGACTATTCCCTCTGCTGCCTTCAAGAAACCCACCTCACCTCTAAAGACAGACACCTCCTCAGGATGAAAGGATGGAAAACAATTTTGCAAGCAAACAGAAATAAAAACAACCAGGTATAGCTACATCAATATGTGATAACTTGGACTTTATTATACATAAAGTAATAAAAAAGGACAAAGAAGTCCATTTCTTACTCATTAAGGGAATGATCCAACAAGAGGAAATCACTAATATATATACCACATAAAAGGGCACCACATTTCATAAAGCAAAACTTACTTGATAGCAAATCATAAATAAACTCCAATTCCATCATGGTAGACTTCAATACCCAACTGGCATCACTAGACAGATCATCCAAACAGAAAATCACCAAGTAAAAAAATAGATCTTAACAATGCTTTAGATCAATTACCTTTAACAGACATCTACAGAACATTTCATCCCAATTCTTCACAATACACATTCTTCTCAGCAGCCCATGGAAACTTCTCCAAAACAGACCACATATTGGGAAATAAAATATGCCTCCATAAATTAAAAAAAAAACTTGAGGTAGTGTCCTGCATCATATTGGACCACAATGTGTTAAAGCTAGAAATCAACAACAAGAGAAAAAACAGAAAGTACACCAGCTCCTGGAGATTGAACAATATGGTATTAAATAATGATTGGGTCAATGAAGAAATCCAAAAGAAAATTTCAAATTTGTTGAACTAAGTGATAATGAAAACACAACATACCAATCTTATGGGATTCAACGAAGGCAATCCTAAGGGGGAAATTCATACTGCAAAATGACTTCATAACAAATTCAAATTAATACCCTAACCACTGACCTAAAGGTGTTGGGAAAACAAGAACAATTATACCCTAGGAGCTCCAGATGCAAAGAAATGATTAAGGTCAGAAGAGAGATCAATGAATTGGAAACTAAGACAGCAATTTAAAAAATAGACAACACAAAGAGCTGGTTCTTTGAAAAAAATAAACAACACTGATAAACCCCTGGCCATTTTGATCCAAAGGGAAAAAGAGAAGTTTGAAGTTATAGAAATGAAAAGGGAGAGGTCACAACGGACCCCAATGAAATGGTAAGAATCATGAGGACATACTTCCAAAACCTCTAAAAACCTCCATAAAATTGGAGATCTTGGAAGAAATGGATGAATTCTTAACACATACAACCTATCAAAACTAGACCTGGAACAGATAAAGCTCCTTTGTTACATCCATGGAGATTGAAAATGTAATAAACCCCTGTCAAGCGGAAAAGTCCAGAGCCTGATGGATTCTTAGCCTAATTCTACCAAGCCTTCATGGTAGAACTGAAGTCACTTTTTCTCAAGCTTTTTTTTTTTTTGGAGAACAGGGATTACTTCCTAACTCTTTCTATGAAGCTAGCCTCATGCTAATACCAAAACTTGACAGAGACACAAGAAAGGAGAACTATAGACTTATATCCCCTGTGAATTTAGACACAAAGGTTCTGAACAAAATCTTCACAAACTGAATTCAACAATACATCAAAAACTTCATTTACCTAGTCCGAGTGGTCTTCATCCCAGGGATGCAGGGATGGTTGAACATATGGAAGTCAATTGATGTAATCCACCACATAAACTCAAACTCAAGAGCCACATATCATTTAAATTGATACAGAGAAGATCTTTGACAAAATTCAACATCACTTCATGATCAAAACACTGTAGAGGTGGGCCTAGGGAGCTTATTCTGCAACATAATAAAGTCTATATGCAAATCACCTAAAGCCCAAATTCTATTCAATGGGGAAAGACACAAGGAGTTCCCATCGAGATTGGGAACAAGACAGGGTGTCCTCTCTCACCACTGTTCAACATAGTTCGTGAAGTTCTAGCTCAAGCAATGAGACAGGTGAAAGGCATAAAGCAGTAACAAATTAGACAGGAAAAGAAAAACTAGCCCTATTTGCAGATAATATGATCCTTTACATAACAGACCCAAATAACTCTACCATAAAACTCCTAAAGCTGACAAACTCCTTCAGCAAAGTGGCAGGATACAAAATTAACACACAGTCAGTATGCAAATGACAAGCATACAGAAAAGGAAATCAGTGATACTATCTTGTTTTCAATAGCCCCCCCCAAAAAAATCAAATACCTCACAATAACACTAACCAAGTACGTGAAAGATGAATATAATGCAGACATAAACACAGTCAAAAATGAAATTGAGGAGGATGTGAGAAAATGGAAAGACTTTCTATGCTCCTTGATAGATAGAATTAATATTGTGGAAATGGCAATTCTAGTAAAAGCAATATACAGGTTGAACATAATACCAATAAAAATCCAAGCAACATGTTTTCCAGAGATAGAAACACATCTGAAAATTCATTTGGAAGGGCAGAAGGCCTGGGATATCCAAATGTATCCTCAGGAAAAGAAACACATTGGGAGGTATCACCATACCTGATCTAAAGTTATACTACAAAGCCATAGTAATAAAAATGGCATGGTACTAGAATAAAAACAGACAGATAGAGCAATGGAATAGAATTGAAGACCCTTCTCTTAGTTCATTTAACTTCAGCTACTTGATTTTTTAACAAAGGTGCCAACAACATACTCTGGAAAAAAGAGAGCATCTTCAACAAATGGTGCAGGACAAATTGGATAAACACATGTAAAAATGAAACTAGACCCACTCCTCTCTCCATGTACAGAAGTCAACTTCAAATGGATGAAAGACCTCAACATAGACCAGAAACTCTCAAAAACCTGGAAGAAAAAATAGGTGGCACTCTCCATGATGTAGGACTGGGGAAAATCCTTTCTGAATAATATCCCAATAGCCCAACCTATTCAACAATCACTCAACCAATGGGATTACATCAAGTTAGAAAGCTTCTATACAGGCAAACATACCATACATAAAGCTAACAGACCACCAACAGATTGAGAGAAAATCTTTGCCAGCTACACCATGGATAGAGGACTAATATCTACAACCTACAAAGAACTAAAAAAAAAAAAGTAATAGCAATTAAAAATCCCACTCAAAAATGGGACAGTAAAGTCAACAGGGAATTCACAGAGGAGGAAATACAAATGGCCAATTTCCAGTTAAGAAAATGTTCAACATCCTTAATCATCAGGGAAATGAAAAACAAAACAACATTGAGATTCCATCTAAGTCCAGTTGGAATGGCAACCATTAAAAAACATACCACAATAGATATTGGTGAGGATATGGGGAAAAAGGAACCCTTGTTCACTGCTGGTGGGAGTGCAAACTTGAACAACCACTATGGAAAGCAATGTGAAGCCTCCTGAAAAAGATGCAAGTAGAGTTACTGAAGGACCCATGTATCCCTTTACTGGGCATCTACTCTCAAGGCTCCTCTCTTCAATACTGAGACATCTGTTCAACCACGTTTATAGCTGCTCAATTCAGAATAGCCAAGAATTATAATCAACACAAATGCCCATCACTGGACGAATGGATATCAAAGTTGTTGTACATATGGAATTGTACTCAGCTGAAAGGAAAAATGACATAGTGAAATTTAAAGAAAAGGGGACAGACTTGGAGCAAATAATATTTATTGGACTCACACAAGAACAGAGAGACAACATGGCTGTATGGAAGAGACCAGCAAGTTAAGAAATGCTCATCTGTGCAATAGTGGCACTAAATCAAGGAGGGTAATCAATGGCTTAATGATTGACTAACAGATCCGCTTAGTGACAAGGAACCCTTAACTGGAAGTGGGATCCATGGAATTATCCTATGGGGACCAAGAACTCGGGTTCCTAGGGGAAATTCCCACTACCAGAGAGCTACAGAGAGGCTACACCCATTAGGAGCTAGCCAAAATAGCAATGTCTCATTTAACCTATATTGATCTCACTCTCTGATCGAGATTTCTGTATTTTTCAGAACACATTCAGAGAGCCGGGGACAACTCAATTCCACCAACAAGACATTGTATGATGGCTGACATCCTGGCAGGAGACAAACCACACCTAGCCTTCACACAGGGCCCAAATGAAGCCTATGAGAAAGTGACAAGACAAACAGGAGACCAATCACCACACCAAGTCTGATAAACCATGAAAGGTCAATGGAGACAGACACCAATGATACCCAACACAACCCAGGGCAAAGATCCAGAGATACTTGAGATCTCAACAACAAAGCAGACTCAAATCTCACCCACTATGACTCAGAGAACTGAGCAGAAGAGGGGGGTGGTAAGAATGTAAGAGCCATGGTGGGGGAGAATATCCAGAGACATTCCCTCCCTCAGCAACAATACACAAGGGGGAAGAAAAAAAAAAAAGAAAATCTGGCTACCTCTGGTGCAGTTCATATCCCCCTATTCTATGGAGAGATCCAGTATGCGCACGGAGGAAGTACTCCAATAGGTAGGGAACGGAGAGGAGGGAAATGGGGACACAGTCACAAAAGATTTGCTCATACAATGTATATACTTATTCATAATAAAGATATTTTAAAAATAACAGAGAGATAAATGCCGTATATTCTCCCTCATATGTGGTACCTAACCAGGTTAAGCTTGAATAGTAAGCAATCCTGACAGGTGAACTGAGAGACTGTCAAAGGGGTTGAAAAGAATTAGAGGAGGTGAGGATGGGAGGGAGAGGGGAAATACGCACTATTCTAGATTAATAATGAATCAAATCCATAAAATCCTTACTTTTATACAACAAGCTGTCAAGGAACCTGGGGACATCATCTGGTAAGAAGGGCCATGAATAGGTGGGAGGAAGCCTAACCCCAAGACAGATTGTTCTGGTCTGTAACTCCCTGTCCAGTCATTGGTTACTTTCCACACTGAGATGTTGATCAAAGAGACCAATGAGGTCCCCCCAAAAAGACAGGCTATGTCAAAGCTCTTGAATACCCACCCAGGCAAATGATAAGACCCTATTGCTGAAGATATCACAGGCTGCTGTCACACAACACTGAGAGACCCTGCTGGATTCAGAAAGGTAACCAGCTGCCAGTTGAAAGGCTTTACATGAGCTGCCAGGGGAAATTGGCTGTTTCTGAATGTCAGTCAGGAACATAACAATCTTCAAGGTGTGTGTGAGAAGAGTCCTTGGAGTTGGTGTCTTGGTTGGTGAGCTACCAGGGAGCAAGGAAGCATGGTGTCCACTTTCCACTGGACAGCCTCAGTGTTCACTGCACTGAAAGATTTGCTCCACATCACACTCCTTGACTGAGAAGGAGCAAAGCAAGACCTTCACAACATGGATTCCTGAGTGCCTTCCCAGAGTGCCTAAAATTCACAGTCAATATCACACTAAATATTGAAAAATTTCTGAGGGGAACATGAAATAGTATGACACTTTGAGTTAACACACTTAAATGTACAATTGCCATGTTACCTACCAAGGCTACTCTGCAGTATTTACTCAGGTCAAATGAAAAGGATGACTTCAGGAAGTCTGGCATTCAAACCTTCAAAACAAAATGGTGGAACCAGAAGCCATACCATGCTGACACATGTCCTAAGAAGACTTTCCTTGGCAAAATCAACCTCAAGTGCCCTCTCCCCATACCATACCTCATCCATGTGCATGTCTACTCTTCCTTGTAATTTAAAAAAAATTATTATTTATTTATTTGCATGCAGAAAGAGATAGGGGAGAGACAGACAGAGAGAATGGGCACACCAGGGGCTCCAGCCGCAGCAAATGAACTCCAGATGCATGCTCCGCTTTGTGCATCTGGCTTTATGTGGGAACTGGGGAATCAAACTCTGGTCCTTTGCCTGCTTTGCAGGCAAGTGCCTTAACTGCTGAACTTTCTCTCCAGCCCGTCTTTGTAAATTTTCACCCTACTCAAGGTCACATGTATACAGCTAAATATATTTTGTTTAGACCCAGAGAGCATTAAGAGGGTAACCCCAGTGTAAATAAGCAATAGAGAGAAAAGTTCCAAAGATAGAAAAAAATTTCAGTGAAAATTTTTCAAGAAAGCTCCAAAATTCATTTTAATGTGTGCTCTCTCTCTCTATTATTTTTTTTTATATATTTGCAAGGAGAGAACGGGCACACCAGGGCCTCCAACCACGGCAAACAAACCCCAGATGCATGCACCTCTTTGTGCACCTGGCTTTATGTGAGCACTGGGTCATTAGGCTTTGCATGTAAGTGCCTTAACCACTGAGCAATCTCTCCACCCCAACACACTCTTCAGTGTACTCGGAACTTAGTAGTGAGTTCATGTCTTTTGGTTAAAATAACAGAAACATGTCTCAATGTCCATAAACCAGTGAAGTGTCTAAACAGTCTGTTCTACATCTATATGATGCAATAGTAGTGGAAGAGATACTCATGTGCATGTCGACTTGATAAGGAAAAATGCCAAGCTTTCTACATTGTTTGTTGGTTGGCTGTCAGAGATGTGTGGCTTTGGGTTAAAGACAGACTTTGTGCCTCACACTGTGTCCACCCCACTATGAGATGACTGTGCACCTGGCCTGGGATGACACACCAGTAGCTACCATCCTCTCCTCAGGGAAAAAAAAGAAAGGTTGTCTTTCTTACATGTGTCGGTCTCCATGGATATGAAGAGAAAGTCTTTCAAGGCTAAGCTGATGGCTGCAGGAGAGCTAACTGTAAACATCTCTGGAATTATTCATTATTTTCAACTTCCCAGTTTGTAAAGACAACTGGAGGCTCCTGTTTTCCATTTCTTTTATTTTTATAGTTCTCAGAACTGTGAAAGTAAAAGAATGCAGGGTCTCATCTATGCTAGACAAGTGCCTTCCCGCTGAGTTACACGACCAGCACTTGTCTGGTGTCCACATCATAACAAGCATGCCCGCATCTCAGGTCTAGGGCACACTGCTGCTGCCCAGACGACCTCACAGTCCCGTCAGGCAGGACCTGCCCAGGACTGAGCCACAGTTGGGGAGCTCAGCAGCAGCACGTCGATTCTGTGGTCAAAAGTTTCTGAGCTCTTCTAACATTATTCAAAATGATATTGGGCCGGTTGTGGGGCAGAAAGTGATCTGTGGGGTGAAACACTTGGCTGACCATGTGCTAAAGGTAGTACGTCCTCTGGTTAATGTTCAGCCTGAGGACAGAAGCTGAGAAATGGCAGCACTCCAGGAGGGCGACCTGGCAGTGTTGTCTGCTGAGCTGTCTCTACCAAGACAACTGAAATGTACACAGAAATCTCCTTTTGTAACTTAACGCTGCAAACCAACCAGGCTTTGGAACTGCTGCAAGAGATTACTGAGTGCCCTGGGCGAGAGATTAATGAGGCCTCACTGGGTAAGCAGGGCTGAGCTTAGTAATGCTTGTTAGGGGATTTCCAAATGGAGGGGAGAGAAAATGCACAATGTGTGCTCCACCTTTGGTGACATCACCTGTGAGTAGGGAAAGGAAATTGGGTCCTAAGGGCAAGTCAGTGAGGACTCTGGGGAAAGAATTTCTACTAAGTAAAGACCACTTGGCCATGGCCATCCTCCAGCAAGAACTCAGACGTTTTTTTTTTTTTTAAATAAGACCATGTTTGGATTTAGGTAGAAGTAAGTTTAGGACCAGAACTGGGTCAGCTCTGTGGCAGAGGCCCCCTGGACCTCTCTTCCCAGTTGCTTGAGGACCACCCTCCTCCATCACCCACGATGGGAACAATATTATGTGACTTGTGCAAAGGTCTCTTTATGTCCGGAAGACAGCATTCCACACCCTCTAGCTCTTACCTTCTTTCCACCACCTCAACATTTCTATTTTCTTAAGCACTTTTTATTAACATGCAGTAATTGTAAATATTTATGGAGTAGAGTGCACTCCATATTTCATTATAGGTATTCAATATGCACTGGTCAAATTGGAGTAATTGATGTTTCCATCTCTTTATCATTATGAAGAAAGACAAGCACCTTATATCCTCTGTCATGCATGGATGTTCTCTGGGAATTGTGCAATGGTGAATATGAAATACTGAGTAGGGAGGGGGCGGAATGAGTTGACTGATGGGCACCCAAACATAGGTAGATAGGAGCAAAGCAACCTTTCTTTCTGGAAGGTAGTTAGCCTGGGACTGGCCCAGGGGAACACGAATGCCGCCTTGTCTACCCAGGCAGCACCAGAAACTGCCTCTGAGTCACTCTTACCCAAGATGGCTGCATGCAGCTCCTCAGCAGCAGCTTCCTGCTTCCTAGCTTAGGACACCTGGGGGCTGACCCTTCCTGAGTAAGACTCTTGAGTCCATCAGCCAATCAGGTCTCTCCCTCACACACACCTGAGGCTTCTAATGAGGCTCATCCTAATTGGATGTTTCTTGGTCCCCCTTTGATTTGGGTCCCTCTTGAATCTTGGTCGCTTCTCTGACTTTCTGACTCCGCTCTCCCTCCCTCCATTTTGGCTAGGAAGAGGGTTAGGATTCTTTTTGGAGGGGTGGGGGCACATTCCTGCTGTGTTTTGGGTGCTTTCCTGCTTTGCTCTGAGTATGATCTTTCTATAAGCTCTGAGTCCCGCACTCTTCTCTGGTCCTCCCTAACTCCCTACTGAGGGGGATCTTTGGGCTTGGGGCCTCTTGCTTTGCTACTCATGTGCGTGTGAGCCCCTTTCCCAGAGGCTGCTTCCTGGAGATTCGAGCGAGAATTTCTCCACTGCCTTCCTCTTCATAGCTAGGTTGATTCTTACTCTCCCTAAAATAACTCTTATAATGCATAATTTTCTCTTTCTTTTCTGAGTTTGCATTTTGAATTCTTTGGCAACTTAAGACAAGAACTGGAAGTTAGGGGGTCTCTTGCATCTTTATGAAGATCTAATTCCCTCCAGGAATCCACTTCCCTTCTCAGTTCTGTGGCCACTGCATTGATGGCAAGAGGCTCCTAGCTGATGTTCAAGTGCTCAGAAGTGGACAGATGAGTCATTAACACAATACCAATTGCTCCAAAATATTGAGATAATAATCTAGACTTTCTCTCCAAAATGACGAGAAACTGCCTCATAATTTAAACACGTCATCTGACAGTATATGTTATCAAAAAGATCTATCTCTTGCTCTAAAATAATTAAGTTCATGTTATGAGTGTGTCTCTGATTTGTCTAAAATCTTGTTTTTGTTTCTCCTTGGTTCAGAGTACAGAAGCATGTATCTACCATGTTCTGACAAACTTTAAAACATTTCTTTTCTAACATGCAACTAGACACCAGTTATGAGAATTTTTATGACCATAGCAAATGTATTTATGGGCCCCATACTGTGACCATCATATTGAGACAGATGTTTGCCTGGTGTTTGCAGCTGTGGGGAAAATGCTTTTGTCAGGCCACCACACTGTGTAACTTCATTATAAGCTTTGGTGCAGGAAGTCTGGGAGCCAAACTAGGATTCCTGAAATTTATGAGCAGAAGCTTGTGTGCACTTTTAAAGAGAACTTAAAACAGTGGGGGCAAAATTGGAGCCTCCTGGCTCAGCCTGCACACCCCGTGCAGCTGCTGCCCATGATCCCTTCTCTGACAGACAGGGCACAGGTGGCCCTGTTCTCACGCCTTCCTTAGAAAGACAGGGTATGACTGGTGTCCTGCTGGCATTGCTGTCACAGTCATGATCTTCTCAAGTATGGGTACAGAGTAGAGATTAAAACTTAGGGAAAAATCATTTGAAACAAATCGTAACATTTTTCAAGGAATATCGAGAATGCACACATTAAAATACCAGGTTGACATTTCCGTTTCCTGCATCCAGCAGAATAAAGAAAATGGAACAGGCCCAGCATTTTAACATCTTTCCTGACCTGTCTGCTCTGTGTGTCCACTCATAAATCATAGAAAGAAAATGTGCACAATCACATTGTTGTTTACTGGGCTCAGGTTAGCTCACACATGCGTAAGTTGCTTGCTTTGTCTTAGAATTTTAATGTACCGTCTACAGTGTATTTGTTATATTTTATATACTTAGACTCAGTTAATTTATCGGCTGCTTGGTGATGGCTGGAGAACACTGTGTGCTTCAGCTACACCCTGTCAATTAGTGAGTCCCTCTGAGGAAGACATGCAAGGCTGTGTCATCTCCTGCAGCTGAGAATGCAGACAGGACTTGGACCTTTTCCAGCACCGTATTACAGCTGGAATGCAGACAGATCTTTGGTGGCGAGAAACAGCTCTTTTCTCCTGAATCCTACAACTCTCAGGAAGATTCCACACCACGGTAATTGTCAAAGGGAAATATAAGCAGTCCCTTGGTTAGACTTGAGGGGTTTAACCTATGAGTTACAATGAGAAGTCCTCCTGTGAACAGATGTGTGGACAGAGCGGAGATGCCCGCGGGGCACTGCAGTAGCACTCCTATGCTTGCAGCGGCTCTGCTGCTGTGCACAGTGGGCAGTGGATGGGACCACCCGAGTGCCCGTCAGTGGATGGAGAGATAAGGAAATGGATGAAGAAAATGAAGATTGTAGACCCAGTAGAATACCATCCAGCCTGGATAAAGGCGATTCTGTTAGCTGTGCCATCATGGAGGATCTAAGAGACATTATACTAAGTAACCGAATCTGGACACAGATGGATAATTATCGCATGATGTGTAATCTGGTAAAGTTGGTCTCATACACGCAGAAGGTAGAATGGAGATTAGGGGTTGGATGTAGGGGGATGTTAGTCAAAGGGTGTAGATTTTCAGTTAGACAAAGGAGTAAGTTCAGGAGAGCTATTGTACAACAATGTGAATATACTGATTATTAACATATGCATACTTGAAAATGCCTAACCAAGCATAGAGAGGAGAGAGACCACTCTTATTCACTAATGATATCTGATGCTCAGAGGTTATCATTTCTGATAGCTATTGAGAAATTTTCCTTTTGCTAATAAAGTGTTTTGATTGCTGACATCTAAAAAACCCCAAATATTGACAGGCCTGGGAACCCAAAAGAATTATTTTATTTTCTTATATAAGTTGAGAGCATATGACACAATTGATCTTTGAGGCAGGGTCTCACTCTAGCCCAGCCTGACCTGGATTCACTATGTTGTCTCAGGCTGGCCTGGAACTCTCAGTGATCCTCCCACCTCTGTCTCCCTAGTGCTGGGATTAAAGGCGTGTAGTTCAAGTTATTTATTTTTGAAAGTCATAACATGTATCTGTGCTTTTTAAAGTTTCTCAAATGTTTTCACTAACCCTAACTGGACATCTCCCTCCTTTTTTCATAGAATATGATTTTTTAAAAAATCTTGGAAATTCCACAAACCATGTTGATTCTACTAGGTGGACTTTGATGATCTCTCATGTGCAGGTTGGGCTGTACTTATTCAGTATGTTTTTGTTAGAAAAGGGACCCTGTGTCCCCAGGCAGTCATGGCATCCTCATGCTCTGGCCTCTGCACTCTTGTGCAAGCTGGTCTCAGAACCTCGTCTGGGTCCTACCTAGGGGAGTTTATCTATTTCTTTTCAAACCTAGATTTCAGCTCAAATGCCATCTCCTTGAGGGCCATTCCCTTCCTCCTGTAGTAAAGGAGTTCCAGGGACTGCTCGAGGTAGCTCCTTTCTTTATTTCTCTCCTATTTGCCATTTCGTGTGTGCTGATAATTCATCTCACACCAACAAAAAGAAAGTGAACCTGATCGTAGTTTGTTCCTGTGAAGACCCCGTTCCCAAATCCAGCACACAGTGGACCCTCAAGAAACGCTACAACAATTAGAAGACTACTGAGAATATGATGAAGTAATTGCAGAGAGGCATGTAAACATTTCGGCATTAAAAGCATGTACACTCACCCCTGAAGAGCAGAGAACATGCACTTCCTTAAAAAGCTGTGGCGTCACTCGTGGTGAACTGAAGTGTAGATGTCTCTACAGTCACAGCATTCCATCGGGGAAGAACACCATAGCATTCACAGGACAGCCTTCTTTTTCCTTGTGGCACCAAGCAATATCATATCTGTGACTTATCTTTTTGGTCACCAATCTTCTGGGTTCTTTAAGTGCTGAGTAATCTCTATCTGCAGGTTCTTTAAGTATTGAGTCATCTGTACAGCCATTGCCTGGATCCTCCAAGGAGGAGAGTCACCTTCATGCTTGGTGGCATGCTGGATCCAGCTGACTTCACACAGCAGCTCTGTTGCAGATTGGGGCTGTTGCCCAGCTCATCCCCTCAGCAGCCATAGAATAGGGCTTAATGTCCCTGTTATAAAAATGAATAAACACTTGTCTCAGGCTGGAGACTTTGCTCAGTGGTCAGAAACATTTACTGTATAAGCATGAGAACCTGAGTGAGCCTGAGACTATCCAAGTTCAAACCTCCAAATTCCACATAAAAAGCACAAACAAACAAACAAACAAACAAAAAGCAAAACAAAACAACCCCCCATGCATGAGAACACATCCTTGTAACCCCAGTCCTGCAGAACAGAGACCCAAGAATCAACAGAGTCCCACATGCTTGGGATCAGCAGAAAGAAACTCTGGCTCAACATGAGGGTGATAGAGCAGAACTCCTGAAATTCCACTGGAACAAAGCAAGTAAGCCTGTGGGGTGCCTCAAGAGCACATACACATGCACACACCACATACCATGTACACACACACACACACACACACACACACAAGCAAAACGAATAAATAAGTCTTAGAGTTTAGGCAGTGTCCCAGCATCACAGTTAAGCTCAGTCCTGCTGTCGTAGTCATCCACAGGCCTCTGGGATGAATCTTCAAACCAGGCACAAGTTGGGGGAGGAAAGGATTTATTGAAACTACAGATTGAGGAGAAGTTCTGTAACAGTGAAAGAGGCTGGCCCTCTTTCACAGGTCTAAGAAGAGAGAGAAACCCATCACCAACACCACACATAGAACAGGGAACAGACAGGAGGGGAAGGAGAGAATTCCTTTCCCTTTATATAGCATTAGGGTGGGGTCTTGCAATCCTTCTCCAGAATTAATGGCTTCCTGAGTCTCTGCAATTTCCTTCCTGCACTGCCCACACAGGAAAGGATGTTTACTTCCAGCTTCTTTGAGCTTCTTTATATCCCGCCCCTTGCTGAGAGGCTGTCTTCCTCCTGTCCTAATCCTCAGAGACCCACACAAGACAATTTAAAAAATCAAGTTGACAACAAAACCTAACCATCACACCTGGCCAGTGGGCTAAGAGCTCCCTGAGGACCCACAATATGCCAGGAATAACTTTGAGAGGTGGGTTCACTCTAGAGCCAGAAACATTCAGCATGGTAGATCTTTCCATTGTCTCATGTCTGTCTCAATATCTATCTGAAAGCATTTTAATGTTTTTATTTATTGTGTATTTCTTTCACTTCTTTGTTAGGGATATTCTAAGATATTGAACTTTTTGTGGGTATTGAGAATGGGACTACTTCTCTGATTTCTACATCTATTGAGATGATCATGTGATTTCTAACCCTTGGTGTAATTACTTGATTATCATGTTAATTTGCATATGTTGAACCATGGATGCACCTCTGTGGTGAAAACTCCTTGATTGAGGTGAACACTTTTCATGTGTTCTTGGATTCAATTTGAAATAATCTCATAGAGAATTTTTGTGTCTAAGTTTACCAGAGATATTGGTGTATAATTTTCTTTTAAAAATATTTTTATGAGAGAGATAGAGAGAGAGAGAGAGAGAGAGAGAGAGAGAGAGAGAGAGAGAGAGAGACTGTGTGAGTGTGTGAGTATGGGCATGCCTGAGCCTCTTGCCTCTGCAAGCAAACTCCAGACACATGCATCACTTTTTGCATCTGGCTTTAAGTTGGTACCTGTGAATCAAACTTGGGGCAGCAGGCTTTGTAAGCACAAGCTTTAATCAAACTTGGGGCAGCAGGCTTTGTAAGCATAAGCTTTATTCAAACTTGGGGCAGCGGGCTTTGTAAGCACAAGCTTTGACAACGGAGCCATTTTATATTCCCACTTTTTGTTTTGTTGGGAGGCTTTTAATTATTACTTAAATTTTATTAAATATTATAGTTCAATTCAGATAGTTTATCTCTTCTAGGTTTAGTGTTAATATAACACATAGGTCAAGGAATTCACTGTTTCCAAATTTTCCATTTTTATGAAATAAACGCTTTTGAAATATGTCCTGATGATTCTCCCAATATCATGTGCCTCTGATGTAATGTGGCCATTTAAGGGTTGGGGTTCATTTCCTCTGCCTACTGAGGAATTAATGGGCTGGAAAAAGTTTAGCAGATTAAAGTTTATATTTGTGTTATCTCTACCTAAAACTGTACAATTTTTCTTTTCATCAGATCTTAGAATATGCATTTTTCCCATTTTTTTCCTGAGATCTTATCAGGGAATGTTTTACTCACAACCTTCACATTGGAGTACATATTGTATAAGCAAAGGGAAATTGAGCCTGCACTTTAATTACTTGAGCCAGGAGTTATGGCATCAAATGTTGAATCATTGAGCTGATAATCTATGCAATGGTAGATGGAGATATCTTATTTTTAATGAATGTAGTAAACTCCATCCATGAGGCTCTGCACAGTTTGTTGTGGAGGAGAAGATTGGTTCTGAAGATTAAGCATTGCTCTTGTTAAATGGTTAGCATACCCACTTGAGCTCTGTATCAAACATATTGGATTTGAGCCTTCAAGATCTGGGAAGCCTCTTATAGCACTTTGAGTCAGCAATAACATGGTGTTTCTGGTCATTGCATTCCTGAAATGTAAGGAGTATCAGAAAATTAATGGGCGAGTCAGAGGTATTTTCCAATCTGCATAACTCAGTTGTTGGAACTTGTGTGTTCCATCTGGCCTGGATTAGCTATGACACACAGCTATGACTTACCACCTGGACTGATACATGTGTTACTGATAGCCTCAGGTGGTGAGCCAGCCTGACTCAGACTCAGGCAGGTGCTGGGGATCTCTCTGCTCCTTTCCGTGTGGCTCTTCAGGAGCAGTGCCAAGAAAGATATGCTATCTGGGAACATTAAGAGAACTGTCACTTCTCACAGCTCACTGTTGCTGGGAGGATTGCATTTTCTCCCCTGATCATGAACACCTGCCACTTTCCAGGAGGCACTGGAGGTAAAGGTGAGTCATGGTGAAGCTTCAGGTTTTACCTGGTGATGGATCATTCAAGCATCACCTGAGCTGAATGAGCCTTGAGGCAGTGAATGAAAGGCTTTCCCAATTCCCAAGTCCTTTGGTAGCATCTTGCCAGGCAATATCACCATTCTTATTTGAAACTTAGGTGTATAGCCAGTACTGGATGTAAATGTTATTATCAGTAATTGTTTCCAGTGCCAGTCTAAGGGTGCTATGCATAGAGAATGCTCTAAAATTGTACAGAATACCCACAGGGCTACATCCAGTCTCTGACTGATTCAAGAAGTCCCCTATGGGGAGGTTTACATTCTCCTATGACCAGAGTGGCTGGAGAGAGCACTCATGGTCAAGTTCCAATTTCTCTATAATAATGATGTTTGTATTATAATATTGTTTGATCTCTTTACACGGGCTGAGCAGTGCTTCCCAGTGTTCTAAGTACCTCTCTGGAGAGAGCAAACTTTACTCCTTCCTTAATGTACTTGTGGCATAATCCATTGTCTTATAGCTTCTTTGTGTGGGTCTTGGTCCTGAGATCCTCACTATTTGTCTTTGGTCCGTTCTCCAAAAGCAGACCTATTGTATATGAATAATGATCTGCTTTGAGATGAACTGGAAATGGAATTTAGGAGGGCTACAGGTAACAAAGCAAGCCAAGCAAGATTCAGACAGATTCAGTTTCAGTGACACATGGGGAACTGCACCATCATCAGCCTGCATTTGCTCCCAAAGGAAGGAACTGGACTTCCATTCTAATGTGGAGTCAGGTAGGACCGGGAAACTTGAACTCTCAGATCCTCTGTAGGAGTGAGCTCGGTAACAGAGAGCAATCCTCTTAGGAAGGCCATTGGTGACTAGGCTTGGGAGATGGTTGGTGGGTGTAGTGCTTGAGCTGCAAGGACCTGAGTTTAGATCCATAGCTCTCATTTGAATGCAAGGTGGTGGCGTGCACCTGTAATCCCCACAGTGGGGAGACAGAGACAGGATGCTACCTAGGCCTTGCTAAATACCTAATTTAACCAAACCTGTGAGCTGGGTTCAGAGAGAGAGAGACACTATCTCAAAGTTATAGTGGAAAGCAATTGAGGTAGAAACCTGGCAACGACATGCACATGTACACCACACACACACACACACACACACACACACACACACACGCACACAAATATTCATATAGGAAAGTAGATACACACAGGTATGCAACACACACACACACATGCACACCAAGAAAGCCACTGGTGGCATTATGTTCTGCTTACAAAAATCACTCTGGCTGACTATGACAGGGCCATCTATATAGTCTAATGTACCTTAGGTCTTGCCTTGAGATATAATATCCTGTTCAAGAGCACTTTATGTGCACAAATCTAAAATGAGTAAGGCTCCAAATCAGCTTGGGTAAGATCCAGATATAGTTCACACTCTCAAATAGTCTGTGCCCTTTATAACAGCCAGCTGGTTGAGTTTGTAAAACAGGAAAAGTCTGGTACTTTCAGAAAACACACACTGTCATCCGGTGGAGGACTGTGGTCTGATTTCTCCATAGCTGCTGACTTTCTCTACTTCTTCAGGGCTCTGGGCCCACTCTCATTATTGTCACCACCCTCCCAGGATTCTGAAGGAGCATTTATTCACTTTCTCTCTAAGATACATTGCAAAGGCAGCAAGAAAATTTTCTGTAAGATCAAATTATCATTATGATACTTTTTCAGTTTTAGTTTCATTTATATTCTACTAAGATGTTGAATTTTGGAATAATATAAATTGTTCTCATCCTTGAGGAAGGTACTCATGGTATTGAAAAGAGAATTGGGCTACCCTAGTGTCATGGTTTGATCCAGGTGTCCCCCACAAACAATTGAATGTCTTCTGATAGATCGATCCTCAGCTGATGGCAGTTTGGGTTTTACAACCTCGATGAAGCTGTGTTGTTGGGGGTGGGCTTATGGGGGTTATAAGCCAGCTCCCCCTTGCCAGTGTTTGGCACACCTTCCTGCCGCTGTTTGCAGTGCTGTGGCAGAGGTGATGTCCAGCCCTCTGCTCATGCCATCGTTTTCTCTGCCAGAATGGAGTCTCCCCTCGAGTCTGTGAGCCAAATAAACCCATTCCTCTACAAGCGGCTTTTGTTTGGGTTCTTTCTGCACAGCAACTAGAAAGCTGACCACAACAGTTTTGGTACCAGGATGTGGGGTCATCTGTTGCTGCTAGAACCCTGATTCTGTGGCTTTGGGTTTTTGAAAGCGATCTGTAGGAGGAATATGGACAGATTGGAAACCTTGTCCTAAGAGGTGCTTTGCAGTGCTGTTAGTACAGCATGATGGACCATTCTGGTCAGAGTTACAAGACCTGAATGTAGTGAGAACTATGGACTGTGAGGTTTGGCTTACGAGGGTGAGAAAGAACTTGGTCAGGACTGTGCCAGAAGCAGTTTGTGTGAGAGGCTTACTGTGTTCTGCCTGCCTGTGTCCTGGGAACCTGTGCAGGGTTGCTTGACGTAAAGATGGACTGGTGTGAGCAGATGGAGATGGCACAGAAAGAAAGATCTTTGGGTCAAAATTGCTGCCCGTTCACCTGCAATTGTTTGAGAGATGACAACCATTGAGATTGGGCCAGCTGGTCTGCATTGGAACAACAGGAAGAATGCGGACTCTTTGAAGTCAGGGGCCTGAATGCTTTGATCCCCCCTGGATTAACAAATTGGTAGCCCACCTGATTCTGTGGAATGGAGATTGGTTAGAAAGAGAGGGTCATTGGATTTGCAACATAGTTTTGTTTTTGAAAAATGGCCATTGGCATGTGAAGCAGGTGTGCAAGGTTGCCTGCATGGAGCCTGATGGAGCCATGAGGATGAACTGTGGGTTGCCATGGAGACCCAGTGAATTCCAGGACTATGGATGGGCGCCAAGGCGAGCTTCCAGCACCGGATGACGTTTTTCCGGACTGTGAGTAGCTGAGCTGGAGGGGCGGAATTGACTCTCCAAGAGACTTGTGTTATTGGTTCGAATCATTGAACTTGGAGTTAGAGATTGATGGTGCCCTGTTTGTTTTAAATCTTGTATTGGTCAATCTGTTTTTGCTGTACCTCATGTTTTGCACTGTGAATGTTCTGTGCCATTATGGGTTTATTTTTGGTATTATGGCTCAGTTGAAAGCTGTGGGGACTTACGAGTTGAGCTGAATGCATTGTATTTATATCATGTATGATTATTATGTTTATTATGTTTGTGGGGGCCAGGGGCGGACTGTCATGGTTTGATCCAGGTGTCCCCCACAAACAAATGAATGTGTTCTGATAGATTGATCCTCAGCTGATGGCAGTTTGGGTTTTACAACCTCGATGAAGCTGTGTTGTCAGGGGCGGGCTTATGGGGTTATAAGCCAACTTCCCCTTGCCAGAGTTTGGCACACCTTCCTGCCGCTGTTTGCAGTGCTGTGGTGGAGTTGATGTCCACCCCTCTACTCATGCCATCGTTTTCCCTGCCAGAATGGAGTCTCCCCTCGTGTCTGTAAGCCAAATAAACCCATTCCTCTACAAGCCACTTTTGTTTGGGTTCTTTCTGCACAGCAACTAGAAAGCTGACCACAACACCTGGCCATAGAGATGCCCATCTATGAAGTCTCCTTCACTGGGGTCCATCCTGCAGTGTGCCAGGTGCAAGATGCACAGGCTTCCCATGCAGAGAAGAGACAGCCACTGAGAACAGTAATTCCATCTCTGAGGGGTAGCACAGTGATGCTGATGTTCTGGTACAGAAAGAAAACAAATTTGTGGATCCTGAAAAAGCTATTTCTACAGATGTACATGATAGAGTAGAAGAGTGTTCCCTTAAGGCTGTGCAGGAAAGTCAGGTAGATGACCAAAGACATTAGTTAATGGGTAGAAAATGGCAGTTGGCTCGGAGGAAAATTCTGGTATTCTAAATATAGGAGAACTCCACTTAATGATAAAGCACTATCTTTTAATATATCTAAAATTGATGGTTTTGATTAGTCATTCCACAAAGAAATAATAAATAAACAAGAAGTAGAAATGCTAAATAGCCCATTTTGATCCTTATACAATGTTTAATATAGGAACATCACCCAATATCCCATTAATATATAACTATGTGTTAATAAAATAAACATAAAAGATAATAGACTCAGTCTAGATTACCATCATCTGGTGAATGGATAATGAATATGTGCCACATACACACAATGAAAATTTTATTCAGCTATAAAGAAAAATGAAATTGGCAGGAAAATGGATGAATCTGGCAAACATACTAAAGAGGCAAATCAGGCTCAGAAAGTCTACCATCAGATTTTTAGATTTGATGTGTGTTGGAGTAAGAGTCAGTAGTAGAAGCCAGGAAGATAGAAAGCAGATGTAAGAGAGGGTGGTGGGGTAGGACTTCAGGAGAGGGCATAGTAGATACATAGATAGAAGGACAGAATATTAGAGGTGAAATGGTCTAAGTGGGGTCAGGGAAATGGAGAGAGAGAGAGGAAGGAAGAGGTGGAAAAGGTTTAAAATTAAAGATGTTATGAACAGTCATGTGAAAACCTATTCTTGTTAGCTAAAACATGTTTGTTAAAAGAAGGGTTTAGCCAGAATTGCCCTGTGGAGGTGGCTGGCTACTGCTGTGTCCAGAAGTCATAGATTGTTACAAGGAAACTTTAGTGCTTGTGTGGAATGCCTTCCAGCATGGTTAGGGAGGTCCCTGATTCCCTCCAAGCAATATAGGTAATGCCAAAGTTGCCCACCAGAACTAGATGGTAAGATCCTTTAATCAGAACACCACATGCTTGGGCTGCAGGAAATAGAAATTGAGCTGGAGCTGAGCTTGAAGTCTCCTCCATGTCATCATCCTGAAAAGTGTCATGCAACCTGTTAGAGGAGAAAAACCAACAATGGTCTTGACCTGCAGAGGACCCTTCAAGCTACACAGCTGGCCAGCCAGGCCCAAAGTGCCAGCTGGTGGAATGGGAGAAACCAACTACTGTCTGATGGGATTTGAAACCTATTCCATAGGAGGAAATTCATGCATAGTACTGAAAATCTAATCAAAAGACTCTGGCTGGGGAGGTCATAAGCATAGTTGGGGAAGCTGCTACTACTGTTTGGATACAATATCCTATGTTGTATTAATCCAGGTGTCCCCCACAAATGTAAGTATTCTGAATGTTTGATCCCCAGCTGATGGCAGTTTTGGAATTGGAACCTTGTTGGAGGTGTGTTGTTGGGGGCAGGCTTACTGTGGTTATAGCCAGCTTCTACTTGCTTGTTTTTGGAACACCTTCATGCTGCTATTTGCCACCCTCTGCTCATGCCATCATATTCCCTTCCATCACGGAGCTTCCCTTTGAGTGTGTGTTGCGGTCAGCTTTCTAGTTGCTGCACAGAAAGAACCCAAACAAAAGCGGCTTGTGGAGGAATGGGTTTATTAGGCTTACAGACTCGAGGGGAGACTCCATCTTGGCAGGGAAGATGATGGCATGAGCAGATGGGTGGACATCACCTCTGCCACAACACTGGAAATAGCAGCAGGAAGGTGTGCCAAATACTGGCAAGGGGAAGCTGGCTTATAACCCCAAAAGCCTGCCCCCAACAACACAGCTCTAGCAAGGTTGTAATTCCCGAACTGCCATCAGCTGAGGATTGATCATTGAGAACACATTCATTTGTTTGTGGGGGACACCTGGATCAAACCATGACAATCTGCCCTGGCCCCCACAAACTAATAATCATACATAATGCAAATACAATGTGTTCAGCTCAACTCTTAAGTCCCCACAGCCTTCAACTGAGCCATAATACCAAAAATAAACCCATAATGGCACAGAACATTCACACTGCAAAACATGAGGCACAGCAAAAACAGATTGAACCAATACAAGATTTAAAACAAGCAGGGCACCATCAATCTCTAACTCCAAGTTCAATGATTCTAACCAATAAAAAGTCTCTTGGAGATTCAAATCCACCCCTCCAGCTCGGCTACTCACAGTTCGGTAAAATTTCATCCGGTGCTGGCAGCTCGCCTTGGCACCCATCCAGAGTCCTGGAATTCTTTGGGTCTCCATTGCAACCCACAGTTCATCCTCATGGTTCCATTGGCTCCATGCAGGCAACCTAGCACACCTGCTTCACATGCCAATGGCCATTTTTCAAAAACAAAAGTGTGTTGCAAATCCAATGACCCTCTCTTCTTGTGTTTGTTATACTCCACAGAACCAGGTGGGCTATCAACTTGGTAATCAGGGGGGAACAAAGCAATCAGGCCCCTTATTTCAAAGTATCTGCATTCTTCCTGTTGCTCCAATGCAGACCAGCTGGCCCAATCTCAATGGTTGTCATCTCTCAAACAATTGCAGGTGAACGGGCAGCAGTTTCAACCCAAAGATCTTTCTTTCTGTGCCATCTCCATCTGCTCACACCAGTCCATCTTTACGTCAAGCAACCCTGCACAGATTCCCAGGACACAGGCAGGCAGAACGCAGCAAGCCTCTCACGCAAACTGCTTCTGGCACAGTCCTGACCAAGTTCTTTCTCACCCTTGTAAACCAAACCTCACAGTCCATAGTTCTTCCATGAAGCTGTGCTCACAACACTGCAAGGCATCTCTTAGGACAAGGTTTCCAATCCTTCCATATTCCTCCTGCAGATCACTTCCAAAAGGTCCAAAGCCACAGAATCAGGGTTCCAGCAGCAACAGATGACCCCACATCCTGGTACCAAAACTGTTGCGGTCAGCTTTCTAGTTGCTGTGCAGAAAGAACCCAAACAAAAGCGGCTTGTGGAGGAATGGGTTTATTAGGCTTACAGACTTGAGGGGAGACTCCATCTTGGCAGGGAAGATGATGGCATGAGCAGATGGGTGGACATCACCTCTGCCACAACACTGGAAATAGCGGCAGGAAGGTGTGGCAAATACTGGCAAGGGGAAGCTGGCTTATAACCGCATAAGCCCGCCCCTAACAACACAGCTCTAGCAAGGTTGTAATTCCTGAACTGCCATCATCTGAGGATCGATCATTAGGAACACATTCATTTGTTTGTGGGGGACACCTGGATCAAACCATGACAGTGTGTAAACCAAAATAATCCCATTTCTTCTATAAACTGTGTTGGTCAGGCTTTCTATGCAGCAATGAGAAAGCTGTCTGAAACAGTGTTGATATTATGGCTCAGTTGAATGATCTTAGGCTATGGGGATATTTGAACATCATTGTGATAAAAATTATGTGGGCTTTTGGGGTTGCACAGGGCACATTCCATTTTACATATATGGTTATCATTTTAAGGGTGCCAGGGGCAGACTGTAGTGCTTTGATTTAGGTGTCCCTCATAATCGTAATGTGTTCTGTATGCTTGATCCCCAGCTGATGGCAGTTTGGAATTGTGTTGTTGAGGGCAGTCCTATGGGGGGTCATAGTTGGCTTCCCCTTGCCAGTGCCGTGGTGGGGGTGATGTCCACCTTCTGCTAATGCCCTCATTTTCCCTGCCAGCGTGGAGCTTCCACTTGAGTGTATAAGCCATAATTAACCCATTCCTCCACTAGCAGCTTTTGGTCGGGTTCTTTGTTGCAGCAATGAAATGTTGACTATTGCTACGGGGACTGATTCTGTGGTGCTGGCCTTTTGAAACTGATCTGCAGGAGGAATGTGGAAGGATTTAAAACCTTGTCCTAAGAGATGCTTTGCAGTGCTGTGAGTACAGCTTGATGGACTATTCTGGCCTGAATTGAAAGACCCAAATGCAGAAAGAACTATGGACTGTGAGGTTTGGCTTACCAGGGTGAGAAAGAACCTTGTTGGGACCATGTCAAAAGCAGATTGTGGGAAAGGCTTGCTACAATTTGCCAGCCTGTGTGCTGAGAACTTGTGGAGGATTGCTTTGCATAGAAATAGACTGGTGTGAGCAGATGGAGATGGCACACAGAGAAAAAAAGTCTTTGAGTCAAAATTATTGCCTGTCCAGCTGCAATTGTTTGAGAGATTACAACCAATGAGTTCAGGCCAGGTGATCTGCATTGGGACAGCAGGAAAAATGTGGACTCTTTTGAAGTAAAGGGCCTGAATGCTGAAGGAAATTTTCTGCTCTTCAAAGGCAGCATTATCCCCCCCCACACACACACTGGCACTATGGATAACAAATGCAGGAAAGAGGTTCATCAGATTTGCAACACAGTTTTGTTTTTTGGAACTGGCCATGGTCAGGGTGAAAACAAACCTGTTGGATTATCTGTGTGGAGGCCCAATGGAGCCATGAGGATGAACCGTGGGTTGCAGTGAAGACCCAGTGAAATGCCAGGACTCTGGGATGGCTGCCAAGGAGAGCTGCCAGCAATGGATGAAATTTTTCGGACTATGAGTAGCCAAACTTGAGGGGCAGAATTGGAACTCTAGAGACCAGTTATTGATCATTATAGGGCTTGGAGTTATAGAGCTTAGTATTTGCCCTGTTTGTTTTAAATCTTGTATTGGTTCAACTTGTCTTTGGTATGCCCAATGTCATCTTTTGTAAAAGTTCTGTGCCATTATGGGTTTGTAATTTTTCTTTCTTTCTTTTTTTTTTTTTGGTATTATGGCTCAGTTGAAAGATGTTTGAATGTCATCAGGATTGATAAAACTGTGGGGACTTTTGGAGTTTGGCTGAATGCATTGCATTTTACATCATGTATGATTATTAGTTTGTGGGGACTAGGGAAGGATTTTGATTGTTTGATCCAGGTGTCCCCCACAAATGTATGTGTTTTGAATGCTTGATCCCAAGCTGATGGCAGTTTTGGAATTGGAACCTTGTTGGAGGTGTGTTGTTGGGGGCAGGCTCATGGGGTTTTAGCCAGATTTCCCTTTCCAATTTTTGTCAAACTTTTCTGATGCTGTGCTGTTTGCAGTTCTGTGGTGGAGATGATGCCCACCCTCTGTTCATGCCACCATTTTCCCTGATATCA
>PVHP010025652.1:0-25344 GCA_004024765.1 Zapus hudsonius | reverse complement strand
CACCTTGGAAAACAGCCTACAAAATAATTTGGCAGCTGTCACCCAGGGGGGCACCTTTGAGGAACAACTCGTGCGCCTATGTGATACCATGACTACAACAGATCCTCCCAGCTGCCTTCTTGCACTAATCAGGACAATTAATGAACTTCCTGCTCAAACCTTTCCCTGCCCACAAAATGCAAGACGCTTGAGGATGAGACCATTCAAGGAAGAAGGCATGAGAAGGCCCAGCATGCTTGTCACCCTGTGCTGCCTGCAGAAGAGAACCCGCATTCACAACACAGCCCTCTAGTGTGGTCCTGGGCTGGTCCCACCTGAGGAGCAGTTTTGGGGAGACCGAGAGAAGTAGGACCCTCGAAGGTGGTATCACTAACAGAGTCCCACTCTTCAAGTCTCTCTGCTTTCAAGTGGTGATGGAGACGCAGGGATCTAGGTGGATTTGATACAGTGGAGGAGGGAGCAGCCTGGGGTGCACTCAGTCTCCTACAAGATGGCAATGAAATCCAGGTGACTGTGCGCCGGCTCCAGGCCCAAGGGTTGATGTCCAGCACAGGGCAGATGTACAAACGATGACCGAATTGTCACCTTACAATCCAAATCACAATATATCTGGTCTGGTGCTGGGTTTGGGCCTGCCATGGGGCAGTGTGTGGTTGGCTCCTGTTGTCAAAGGCTGATTGATCTCTGTATACGCCAGTTCCAGGGATGTATGATGGGGACATGAGCTGCCATCTGCCTTATTTTCATGATGGTCACACACTGCGGGTCCTTCCTGCAGAAGAAGATGGTGTTCAGATGACATATTCTTGGGGCACAAGCTACTGTCACCTGTTCTCACCTGGGCTGGCCTGTTGTGGAATGAGTTTCCAGGTGACATCCTGCACAGAGAGGAGCGTTGAGCCCAAAGGACCCCCAAAGCTGTCTGGGGAGTGGGAGCTCCTATGTCCCTGCTAGTAGAAACGTCATAGACCGTCACTTGGACATCTCCCTGTTCTGCTTGTCTGTCCTTTCCTTCCTGTTTCTGTGTCTGGGGAGATGGTCTTCCTATGGGTGATGCTCCTTTAACCTAACTTCTCTTAGTATACCACTGTACCCACCTGCTTAGTCAGATTGACATGCAGCCCCAAGAGTCCTTGAGTAAGTCTTCTGAAGGGCAGCCATTGCCCTTCTTCTTAAAGGCCTCAAAACAGCAGAGGGGTACAACCCTGGTCAAAATGCGATGTTCCCAAGGAAACCTGTGTCCCCTGTCTCCTGCAATGCTGCCCTCCAACCACCACCCTCTTACCTCTCCACGATTAACTTATTTGGACCACTAATCTAGTCCCAGTGGGACCCCAGTATCCACCTTGGGAGGCCTATTGGAGGCAAAGTTTTCAGATAGTATATGCCCTAGATTGTGTTAATGACCTGGAAGTGACGTCACCCAAGGCTACCACAGGGAATCAATGATTTTGATTAGGGTTATTTCTAGGTGGATGTATGAGGCTACCTGGAAGTCAGGTCCCATTCCCATGGGGCTGTCTACACATTACCCCACAGGTCAGATTATATATACCCTCAGGGACACCTCCACTCTTCCCCCATTCAAGCCCTGTACCCAGGGTCTCTTTTGTGACCTTCTGTGGGAGAGACAAGCCAGTATCCATTCATTCCAGATAGAAAACTAAGGACAGACCAAAGTTTTGACTCCAAGCAAGTGTATAGCATGGTCAACCACTGGCTTTGATTTGTGTTCCTTACAAGAGTATGGTTGAGGGGATACTTACAGGGGCACAGATAAGATTCCTCCAGGATGTGACAATTTCACAGTGGTTACACTACTGAAGACAATATCTCCTTGTAACCAGTAACTGCTCATGCAGCCTCTGGGAAAGGCAGAGCATTGTAACCCCTACTCCCCAACAACCGTTAACTGCCTATAGAATCAAAGCTTCAGGAGCCCCTCCCCCACCCAGGAGACACCATGAATGACTCCTGTCTTATGCAGGTCTCCTACCAGTAATCATAGGTTCTGAGAGTTTAAGAGAGCAATGGGCAGGTCCTGTGCAGAGGACATCTTTTTACAACATCCTCACACTGCCTCCACATCTGGCCAGTACCAAGTATATTCTCCACATCTGCTCCAGCACAGGCCCAGTGTCAAAGGAGCCCAGTTAATGTTGACCTCAAGGCTGAAATGCTACCCAGTGTGTCACCTGCAGACTGCACACAATTGCAGGCTTGGTATTGACGAGCGGTTACCCAGACATAGGGCAGGTCCTTACTCATGTTTAAAATACTATGCTGACCTCGTGCAGACCGTGTATGCCATCCCAATCCTAGGGGCCTGTATGTATAGTACCGTCCATGGTATTACAATTACCCAGGTATTGATTGCTGTTGACAACAGTGGATTAACTCACAATACCAAGGCACCAACAAATACCATGTCTTGGGGGAACGCCTAGTTGTTCACACATTACCCCAGGAAGGACTTGTATCCAAGGGTCTGTTTCATCCTGTTACCATGACAAGATCAGTATATAGGGGTCCAAAAACATGCTAATCTCGGGATAGGTACCATAACAAGGATACCTGTGTGAATTCTAACTCCAATTCAGGACCAATGCTCAAATAGATTACACACAGTGTATCTATGTATAGGCCTTGTATCTAGTAACATGCCTGTCTGTAGGCCCAGCAAGCTAACTTCGAGGCAGGAGCAGTACCCAGACAGTAGTCTGCACAATGACCCCACAGAAGTCCCAGTACAAGAGGGAATGCTAGCACAGAGAGATGGGGCCACCCACAAAGTGCCACTCAAGGCAAGTCCAATAGCCAGGATTAAAATACATCAGGCTTCCAAGGTTAGGAATGATAGCTGGGGGCCCAATCACATGATAACTTCATGGTAGGTTCCAAAACAAGGGAATGCTGCTCCCAGTGTGGGCCTAGTACACAGGGGTCACTTATAAGCTGACCTCAGGGCAGGCCAAGCCCCAAACCAAGGGATGAATGCACACTGTATCCACGATATGCCCAGAGTCAGTGCCCATGCAATGGCTAGCCTCAGGCTGGTCAAGTGACCACCACAGTCTTCCATCATGTTTTCACCCAGTTCTGGTCTAGTATGCAGGGTCCTAACCATACATACTAACCATACTGTCACCCATGTCAGGACCCCTATCAAGGGGGCCGACCATATTATTATCTCAGGACAGACCCCTGACCAGTGTGAGTATGTGTGGCGGGGGAGGGGTGGGGAGGGAGAGAGACTATGACATTTGGATAGGTCTAGTATCCAGAGACAAAACACTGCTTCTCCCTGCCACAGGGCAGGTTCAGGATCCAGAGGTCACCTTCATGCTTCTGCACAGTTCAGGCTCAGTACCCAGGGGACTCACAGTAGGATGCTTCCATTTCAGACCAAGAGCCAAAAATGGGGCCTCAGGTACCTCAAATAGTCTTGCCCAGGGCAAGGCAATTATTACCCAGAAGACTGCATACTGGCTTCAGGACAGATTTGGTACACTCAGGATCGACCACACACTGATCTCAAGTCATGTCCAATACCCAGGGGCTGTCTAAATACTGGCAACCAGGGCAAGCCACAGTACCCATGAGGCCATCGGCATGCTACCTCAAGGGCAAGTTCAGTAACAGGAGCTGACTTCACACTGCTCAAGGAAATGGCAAATACCCCACAGAGTGAAAGTTATTTTCCACTCTAGGCCAGTTCAACTACTTTAGCGTCCATTCACACTGCCTTCATCGAAGGCCCAATACCCATGGTGGTTGTATAAAAATATACAGGGCAGGCCAAGAACAAAATGGGCTAAACAAACACTGCCCTTGGAAGGAACAGTACCCAGGAGCTACAGAAATAGTGACCTCTGGGCAGGCTCATGTCAAGGGAGCCCACCTCAAGCTGACCCCAGAGTAGGCCTAGTAAGAAGACAGTCACATTTTAATGGCCTCTGTGTAACAGTAATAAAAGTGGGCCATTTTCATACAGCCTAATTGCAGGTGCAGTACACAGGTGCCTATTTGCAGGTGAGGTACAGAACTGTAAATGGACCTCATGATAGAAATAGTACCCAGGGTGCTGAACACATGCTGAGTTCAGGGCAGGCCCAATCCCCATGTGGACAACAATGTTCAGGTAGGGCAATTGCCAAGGCATGGATCTATATCAGTGCCCAAGAGACCGCATGTATACTGAGCTCAGAACAAGCCAGTTACCCAGACGGTCACCTGCACATTGACCCCAGTTGAGTCCAATAACAAAGGGGCTGGCTATATCCTGCTATTGGGGGAAGCCCAATACTCAGAGGGGCCCAAGAACATGCTGACCACAGGGAAGGCCCAATATGCATATGTTAGCTCATGTTACCTCACTGTAGGCTCTCAGTACCAGGGTCCACATAAGGGTGACCTCTGAGAAGGCCTAGTATCAGAAGTCTTTTCCACCACATGCTATTCCCAGAGCAGGCAGGACTAGTATCTAAGGTTTGAACTCACACCTTCCTTCAGGTTGGCCCAGTTATCACGATGAGGCCCCTCACATTGCTCCTCAGTGCAGGGTCCAGTACTCAGAGGACAGCAGCCCCCTACTTCCACTAACTTCAATCCAAGTACACAGAGCTGGAAACACACTTCTCCTAGGGAAGGCCCAGTTCTTAGGGTACCTCCTTTATTCTTGCCCCAAATCAGGTCCAGTACTCAGAGAGCTGACTGGCCAGTGCCCCAGGTCAGGCCTAGGAGGTAAATAGACCCCTGGAATAAAACAGATAGGGACAAGAGGGCCCTTGTGGTGGTTTGAATGTGAACGTGTGTTCCCCATAGAATCAGGTGTTTTATTAAGTGAGTAACTTGGATCTCCAGCCACCTGCTGGAGGAGATGTCACTGGGGGCTATTCCTAGAGTCCAGCCCAAAGGTGTGGAGAGGTTTGAGCTCTGGTGAGGCATCTGTCTGCTGCTTTTTGGTGTTTCCTGGCTGCTGGTGTGTTTTCTCTCTCTGCTTGGGTATGAATGGGAGCCAGGTTCTTCTACCACTGATGGAACTTCCCCTGGATCTGTAAGCTGAAATAAACCCGTTCCTTCCATAAACTGTGTTTGGCTGGATGTTCATCTCAGCAATGTGAAACTGTCTACTAAGTCCTGGTTCCTGGAGACAAAACATGGAAACCATAGAGGTCACTATCTGTGTAGCTCCTGGGTACTGGTCCTTCCCATGGGCAGTGTGTACAAACTGTTTCACCTTACCCTCCAGACCTGGAAAGAAAATCAAAGGCTTCCTTCCTTCCCCACTTCCACTATATTATCACAACCTCTTCATCAGTAGCCCACTGCAAGTCTCCTCTCGTCCACCAAAAGCTTTCTCTTTCACATAATAAATCTTTCCTATTTTGCTCACAGTTTATTGTCTATACATCTCATTCTTTGTGGTCATGAAACAAAAACTCAGCACAGAAGAAAGTCAGTGACAGTGTGCGTGCCCTCCTGACCAACAAGACAGGTGCATTGCTGGCTCAATAAAGACAGCAGAGAGGCTGCTCTCTGTGATAGACAGTCCTTGTCCACACTGACAGATAAGCTGTGGGCTCGGGTGATTGAGTCTCTGTCACAATAGTGACATGACCCAAATCCTACAGAACCTGCACATTAATTTATAGCACTAAGTGAAGGTCCCAAATCTCGAAGCTACAGTGATGCCTGCTCTTATTTATTCTGTGCCGGCCTCGGGCATGAGGCTGTCCCTGGGCTGCTATCATGATGAAAGTCAGACACAGGGGACTGAACATAAAGTTGAATGTGAGACACTCTAATGCAAAGATTACTTTCTCTTCAAAATAATTGTTGTGGTGGTTAAGTTTGTTGTCAACTTGACCTTTTTAGTAATTATTGGGTGGGTCTCTGAGGATGTTACAGGAAGGCAGCCTCTCAGCAAGGGGCAGGATGTAAAGAAGCTCAAAGAAGCTGGAAGTAAACATCCTTTCCTGTGTGGGAAGTGCAGGAAGGAAATTCCAGAGACCCAGGAAGCCATTAAGTCTGGGGAAGGGTTGTAAGACCCCCACCCTAAGGCTATATAAAGGGGAAGAAATTCTCTCCTTGGCCCTCCTGCCTGTTCGCTGTTCTGTGTGTATGGTGTTGGTGATGGGTTTCTCTCTCTGCTTGGACCTGTGAAAGGGGAGCAGTCTCTTTTGCATTCTGGAACTTTCCCTGTATCTATAGCTCCAAATAAATCCTTTCCTCCCATAAACTGTACCTGGTTTGGAGATTCATCCCAGTGGCGTGTGGCTGACTACGACAATTGCATATATTTAAGTCACACGCCATGATGTCGTAATACATGTCTATGGTAAGATGTCACAATGATGGAATAACACCATCTCAATGAACCATTTTCCCCAGGTGATGAGGTAGCTGAAATTCACAATGATTCACTGCAGTCCTCACCCTGTAATCAGATCTCAGGCTACATCTTACATCCTGGGCAATTAGCATCTTTTGACCAGCATCTCCCTCCCTGTTATTCTTTGTTTCTAATTTGGCTTCTTGTTTTAGGTTAGACATGTGTAATATTTTTCTTATGTGGATTATTTAGCTTAGCATAATGCGCTTCCAAGTTCATGTGGCTGTAAATGGCAGGGTCCCCTCCCTTTTCTTTTCTGAGACAAGTTCTTGCTATGAAGGCCAGGCTATGCTGGAACTCATGATCATTCTTCTTCAGCCTCCTGAGTCCTGGGGCAACAGGTGTGTTCCCCCTTTATTTTAAAGCCTAGTAATATTCTTCTCACTAGACCTGTGGATGTCTATGGGTTGGCATGTAATGGAATCAAACCTTAGTCATGTAAGTTTTGATTCTTTGAAAAGCACCCTATGGGCCAATTTTCTCTGCAATTGTGCAAAAACAATGTCTTCAAAGGGCTCAGGAGTTGATGCTTTGAAGATGCTGGCAATGTCCCAGACGTCTGTCACCAAGACACTATCTTCCTATGGCCTTTGTCCTGTTCACACCCAATTTGTGTGACTCCCTCTGGAAGAAAAGCTATGAGCCCCACCATGCACTTCCTACTGAAGGTCATCTAAATAGGGACAGCCCTTCCTTTAAGGGTTACTTCATGTTCTGTGGATGTGAAAGAGTGCCTAAGTGGGGTGCTGATTCTACAAAGGACAGGAGTCCTGGATTCCTGAACCCAAGACACCTAGAAACTGGCTCATTTCACTTCCTCTGCAGGAATACCCAGTAGGACCCTGCATGGGTCATCTGTTAGGTCTGTTTTTAGGTTTTCTGAGGACTCAATAATGGTTCTTTATCCTTTCATGTGTTTAAGGGGCAGATTCTATGCTGGGAGGGAGTTATTTCATCTTCATGACCTCCCGGCACTCTCCAGCAGGGACCATGGACACTGAATGATGACCGAGATGACCCTTTCTCAGATGATAAGCCTAAAGGTAAATACATTCCTGATTTCTTAGTGGACAGAATTGAGCTGTGGTTGCATGAATGCAAGACCAGGTGCATGGTACTGGTCAGGAGTGGACCTAGTGACAGAGATAGGAGGTAGATAGACCCCTGGAATAAAACAGGACTAAGAGGGCCTGTGTGGTGGTTTGAATGTGAATTTCACTGAGAAAGTGAAATCCAAGAGATTTTTCTTGTTTTGTTTTAATTAATTAATTAATTAATTATTTTTTGAGCTAAGGTCTTGCTCTAGCCCAGGCTGACCTGGAATTCACTAGACAGTCTCAGGGTAGCCTTGAATTCATGGCGATCCTCCAACCTCTGCCTCCCAAATGCTGGGGCTAAAGGTGTGCTCCACCACACCCAGCTTATTTTTATTTTTATTTTTTTTAAGAACAGGGGTTGACACAGGTATAGAAGGGCAGGAAGAAGGCTCAGAATTGAGAAAGGTCTTGGTGGTTATGGGACCTACAAGATGATCAGTGGTCCAGGAAGGCAAAGAACTTGGCTGTGGTCACCAGGCAGGCTCCCCCTGGGGTCACTCTCACCCCAAAGCTCAGGATCTTCACACAGCCTCCCACTGCTTCCCACACAGCAGCTCTGGGCAGCTCAGGCCCTGCTCTTGGGAGAGATGAGGCACTGACCCCTCTGCTGCCCTCGCCTGGTTCTGTGGTAGGTGTGCAGCTCTGAGGGCGTCTGGCAGCTGCTGCAGATCACCCAGGGCTCTGGCTACAAAAGGACCACACTCATGATGTTATGCTGCGTGACTGCTGAGTCCTCTCCAGCTTTACAGTGCATGGCTCTGGTGCCAGACAGCTGAGCTCCCCTGCATGGCCCAACCAATATCCTGTGACTCTAGGCCTTCCTGTCACTGGGAGGTCCAGGGTGTGACCACCATTAACATGAGGCAGATGGGAACTCATCACCCCAGCCTACCTTGCCTGAAGAAAACTCCTTCGAGAGTGACTGGACATGGGTATGACCACAGCCTCCACCAGGAACAAATACCAGGGCTGGCAGGGGTGTTCTGAGACAGATTATGAACTTTATCTGAAAACTGTGCGACTTGCCTGCTGACCCAAGGAAAGAGCTCATGTCTGCGAATAAAGCACTTCCTGTCACATTACCGAGGAGGAGGGGTGGTCAAGCTGCACTTCTGCAGTATATCTATTCTGTGAGATTCAGTTGAGGAATGATACTTGTGCGCATTTATGCAGAAGTCAACATATCAACTCTGATGTCAAATCACACAGCATCCTCCTTAGGTGAAACTGGAAGTGCAGGCAGCAGAGGATGGTGACCAAAAGCGGGGGAGGAAGTGGGGAGAAGGCTTGGAACAGGATCATTCAGGAGGGCTCAGCTTGGGGACCCACAGCCAAGCAAGGTCAGCATGGTCAAGAGTAAGTCCTTTATGTTTCAGTGTCACTAAGAGAACCCTTTCTGATGTCTGTTTCCAAGTGGTCAGGGAGAAGCTGAGCTCCCTGGATGCTGACTGTGGAGTGGGAACTGCCTGGCTGGGACTCCCACAGCTGGAGGAAAGAGCCAGGCAGGAAGTCCAGGCAGGCTGTGTGTCCACATGCCAGGCTCAGGTCCTCTGTCAGCACAGGGGAGGTATATAAACCACCACACATTTGTCCACATTAAGTCCCAGTCACAAGGACATCTGGGCAGGCACTGATCTTCTAAAGCATCCAGCTCAGAGTGGGGGTCAGACCAGATGATGCCTTAAACTCTCTGGGAATTAGAAGTATCTGAGCACCCTCTTGTCCCATGCAACTGATCCCTAACAACAGATGTAGCAGGGTGAGCTGAGGATTGGAATTTAGATAATGCCCAGCAAAAATTCCAGTGCACCCCAAAATTTAAGGAGTATCCAAATTCTTGTCTACAAAGTTAAAGAATTAAAATCATAGACAACCAGATATTGAGATATAGTGAGAGACTTTATTTAAGGGAACATGGGGAGTTACAGAGTTCTCCAGCCACCAGTGTGGGGAGAACACGTGGGAGAGGTTTTAGCCAAAATCTATACTGTTTAACTAAACAGGCAGGAAAGAGAAAGATAATAGAGCACTCCCATCATGAGAAAAAAGGTTCATGTGGGAAGATCTTGAGTCTTGTCCTCTGAGGGGAACCAGATGGGACCTGAAACCAGAGAATCAGGGGGTACCATGCATGGCAGAGGACAGAGAAATGTTGATAGAAAAAAAATCCACTGACCTCCATAAACCCCTAAGCTTTTGAGTCTCAAAACAGAAGTCTCCAATAGACCATAGTGAGTGGAAGCCCATGGTCCTAAGCCTTTCTCCCTGCTGCCATGACCACTTTGCTTAAGAGATCACTTGTGTGAGGACAGGGCTTGCTGGGGAGTAGACTGGCTGGTCTCTACAAAGCCATCCGTGTGCTTCAGTTATTAAATCCCTCTTCTCTGTACTAGAATCCATCATTTGGTGAGCATCCCCATGAGACATGGTATGCTGTTATCCTGTGTCCATTCAGGGAGGTCTATACCGCAACCCCTCAGTTTCTTTGCCACAAATGTTTTAGTCTCACTCCCGAGTCTCTGATCAGCTGAGCCACTGGGCATAGCTCGTGTATTCCTGGCCATTTCTCCTTTCAAGATGATGCATCATCAAGTTGTGCCTACTGTGAGGGGAGGAGTTCCCTTTAACAATGTCCCAGAAATAGGATGTTTCAGAAAAGGGATAGCTCCACAAAGGGGTGTCCCAAAATGGGGCTGGTTGGGTTGCAACTGTCCGTTTTTGATCAGTGCTTGCCCATCATGCAGAACCACCTACCCACTGGGCTCAGTTTTCTCTGCCTCTGTCACCTGATGGCAGGCAATTCTCAAAGAGGCTGGGGAGGCAAAAGAAAGTGGCATTGTATGTGACCATTGGATTAACTACCCAGTGGCCGCTAACTCAGAGTAAGGCCTGCCCTGTAGAAAAGGGCAGTGACAGCAGTCTCCGCAGGTGTGGGGCTCCCCTCCCAAGTTCATTTCTCACATAAATGTTTGAAAGTATATCTTCCAGACTCTCCCATATGGGTGAGAACGTCTTCAATTAGAGTCCCTCCATCACTCCTCTCCCCCTGAGACATTGGATCTTTCCTCTGTGTGGCTTCCATGCCTGTGACCTGAGTGCTGAGGGAGGCAGAGATAAGGGCTCACTGATCCAAAATCTGACCAATAACAACAGCTCCAAGTTCAGTGAGAGACTCTGTTCAAGGAAGTGAAGTTGAAGAACAAGACAGGAGGGCACCTGATATTAGATAGAGATACTGGCCTCTCTGTATGTGTTATGGGAATCTGCACACACACACACACACACACACACACACCACCATGCATAGCAAAATATAGACACACACATACACAAACCCCCAGCATGATGACTTGTGTCTATAAACAAAGCACCCACCGAGGAGACAGTGACAGGGGATTTCAGGGCTTACTGGCCAAGTCACTGTGCTCCAGGTGCTGTGACAGAACCTGTCTCCGACCCCCAGAAATGAGTTGCAGAGCTATAGTGGAAGAAACCCAACACTGATATCACAGTACACAGATGTATACGTGTACCTGCAAACACATGTGTGCCCACGCACATATGAATATGTATACATAGAAACAAGCACACACACAAATGTTTTGGAAGGGGATGGAGAGGTAGCTCAGTTGGTAAAGACTTTGTAGCGCAAGAACATTACCACACACACACACACACAAGAATTCTTTGTTAATTTTACTATTCCTACATATGTCATGTACTATGGGAATCCTTAATGTAATATCAACATTTATGTTAGGGAAAATATTACAGCATATATATGTATATAAAATCAGTTCTGAATGTAATTATCTCATGAATATAGTAAGCATATCCTTTAACTTCTGAATATTGCATATGACATTAATGTATAATCTCCATAAAACTGAATTGCAATGCCAGTATTTATAGTCAAATCAATTCCTTTGCATTAATATTAAACCATACATAATCTGTTAAGCCACACAAGTTCTGGTCAACATGACATTTCCCCTTTTGGTCCTCTATGAAAGCAGCGACTCACTAGGGAAGTAGCTCTCTTCTTGCTCTGGGGAGTTTCTAAGATGAACTACACCTGCCCTCGGGATCGTACATCAGGGCCTTGGATTTAAGATCATCCACTTGTTCTGATTATTAATAAGCTCAATGACTTAATAATCTCAATGGACTGATGATTAGTCAGTCCATGTCAATATTTAGGAGGCTGCAACTGAGCAGCTCCCTCGAGACGATCAATGGTCATGTATCTGGGCTTTTTACTCTAAGATCTTCAACACACATAATCACCATCAGGTGTTAACTGTTCCTCTACACAGAATGTATTTTAATACACAACCATGCACAAAGCAGACTGCACACATACACATACGTACACAAGAACATACACTTCATTCCTCAAATTAACAAAATAAGTTCCACCTCTCCAACCCTTACCTTTTATATATTGATGATTCTGATACATTATAAGATCAATATATATGTTTAATATTTGCAAAAAATGCACACAAGGACCACTGTAGATTTCAGCACAGGAAGAAGGAATTGCTGCATTTATATAACGTTGGATGTTGGATATATGAAACTCTAAGGCTTTTCACTGGATTTCCGATAGTCCCATTCAAAAACATCAGACCCAAGCTGGAGAGATGGCTCAGCAGTTAAGGTGCTTGCCTAAGGAGCTTAAGGAACTGAGTTCAATTTCCCAGTACCCATGTAAAGCCAAAAATACCAGACCCTACTTTTAGAAACACCAAAACTCAACATTAGGCCTTGTCGGGTTTCAGTTCCCAAAGCAGGTGGCCATCATGCAAAAAAGCCGAAAAAGAAAATGAAAACATGCTACTTCCAGAAGGAGACATGCAAACGAGGTGTGAGCGGGACCCTAGGCCGTGGGAAGACTGTGTTTTGCAGGTCTTTCTGAGTGGCCTTCTTCAAACCAACTCTTAGGAGGTTTTGGAAGACATTGAGGTTTGACAAGTGCAGAGAAAATCAGACTGTAGGAGTGCTTTTACGGAACCAAGCAAAAATGTCTGGAGTTTAAGCCCTTTAACGTGCCTGCCCATAGGCCTCCACGTCTAGTGAAGAGAAATATGATTAGGACTTCAAGAGGAGGTTGAAGGAGAAAGATGAAGTTATGTGTCAACCTGTGCTACATAGCAGCAAGCTGTCGTGGGGTGGGGCAGGGGAGTTCTGCCATTTGTCGCAGGATATGTGGACCTAGATTACATAATGCTAGGCAAAATAAGCCACATAAGAAAACCAGTCAAATATGTAAAGAATAATACAATATTGCAAGCCATAGGACAAAGGACACCAATTGACCAGTTGGGGAACTGGAGAGGGAGTTAAGACTCTATTATATATAAATATGACAGAAACTACATACAGCTGCACTTGTCAAATGAGAAAAATAGTACAGAGAGATGAGGGCAGTTATTCTATCATAATATTTTACCCTACATATACAAGGTAACATCGTGGCATGTAGTTTACATATATAAAATGAAATTTAAGCAAAAAATAATCTTTGTGTTGCAGAGTCATATAGAACATGAGACTTTATGTATTGAGTTCCATGCATGGCTTCTAGGATGATTCTAGCAGGGACGGCCTTGTGCCAGCTCTCTGTGTACATCAATACAACACATGATACTGAAGAAGTGACCTCTCTATGATTTCAAGACCCCTGACCTTTACACAGGTATTAGATTCAGGAATTGGTTGATGTCACTACTGTGGAGGGGACTCAAAGATAAAGAGTCCCAGAGTGAACGTTAGTGAGGATTATGGCCTTCCAATGCTGGATATAGCCTTTTTTCTGTCTTCATATCAGGACAGGAATGTCCCTGCCTTCATGATCAAGGGGGGGACTGTAACAGGAGCCCACACTTCTGAGCCCAGAGCACCTGGCTGTCCACCTGGTGGTGGACAGTGAGAAACTGAGCAGGACTTCACTCTCACTTTGTTCCTGGTGGTCAAGGGTGTCTTGGTGCAAGATCTATATTAAACCAGGGAACCCTTACACAGTGCCTATAATGAGATCATGGCGACCTATTTAATACTGTTACAGCAGTCATCCAGCAGGGCGTCTCTGATGAGCAAGCCCTGCAAGTGGCATAGTCCCCACTCTTTGAAACCCCAGGACTCAACATTACACCTTGTCAGGTTTCAGCTCCCAAAGCAGGTGACAATCATTACTTGAAGGGCCTCACCAAAAAGAAAATGATAACATGCTACTTCCAGAAGGAGACTTGCACACGAGGTGTGAGCGGGACCATGGGCCATGGCAGCCCACAGCAGATACTCAACACTTTAACAAAGAGTGAGCCTTTCCTTCACGACTTCTTGCCTTGAAAGTGTTTGCCGGAGGACTAGGCCTGTGAAGGAAGAGAAAGGAGCCATGGAGGCTCAGCAGGCCTGCCACGCTGTGCTCTCTGTAGAAGAGGACCTGTCTTCATAGCACAGTCTCCCAACATAATTTTGTTGCTTCTCATTAAGTGAGGAGCAATTTGGAGGAGACCGAAAGCAGAAGAGTCTCCAGAGTCCACTGTTTTCAAGTGGTGGCAGAGACACTGGACTACGTCGATGACGACAGAACTGACTGGGAAGTAGCCTGAAGTACCCTTGGCCAGTTACAAAAGACAGCAGCAGGGGAAATCCACGTGGCTAGATGTCTGCATGCTGGGCCCAGGGGCCTCTGTCTGGCACAGAAGAGGTGTGCAAACAGCTACAGGATTGTCACTCTGGAATCCGAGTCACAAGAATATCTAGTCTGGTACTGAGCCTGCCATAGGAGTAGAGCTGGTTGGTTCCTCTTATAGACTGCCATTCCGGAGATGTATGCTGGGGGCATGTGCAGTCATTAGCCCCATTTTGACGATGGTCACACATGGGAGTTCCTCACTGCAGAAAAAGATTGTGTTCAATGAAGTATTATTAAAGGCACAAGGTACTGTGGCTGTCACCTATATTCGCCTGGATTGGCCTGTTGTGGAATGAGTTTTCAGATGACATCTGACATCCTACTCAGAGAGTAAGGTTGAGCCCAAAGGGCACCCAGAGTTATCTGGGGGACCTCATGTCCCCTACTGGGAGAAATGCCACAGATGGTTGCTGGACACATTCCCCTGCTCTGTTTGTCTGTCCTTTCCTTTATGCTGCTGAGCCAAGGGAAATGAGTTTAATTAGAGTTACTTATAAGGGAACAGTCAGGCCCAGTTCCCAGGGGTAGCACACTGCCACCCAGGGAAGACCATGTGCCCATGGGGCTTCTCACACACTTCCCCCAGTACTGAACCAGAACCAACTAACCCAAAGTGCAATGCCCCCATTCCAGGCTTGGTGCCCAGGAGCTATTTGGCTACCTTCTCCTGGGGAGACAAACCAGCATTCCCAGGTAGGGAGTTAGAGCCAAAGATATGACTCCACCAAAGTAGAGCATAATGTGTTTGATTTGTGTTACTTACAAGAGGATGGATGAAGGGATACTTACAGAAAACTTGACAAGAAAGTTTTTCAAGGAGCATGTAATGTATAAGTCACACTACTGAAGACAATCTCTCTCCCACTGTTAACTGCTTACTCTCCTCAGGGAGGGATGGAACATTTGAAGCCCCTCCCATCAGCGACAGTTAACTGCCTATAGAGAGAGGGCTTCATGAGCCCCTCCCCCATCCATGAGTAAAATGAATGGGCCCAATATCAAACAGGTATCATGCCACTACCCTGAGAGGCAAGGTGGCATTTGTTGGGTTATGCCTAGAGGACAGGGGCCATCCACACACTGCCCCCAGTGCAGGCTCAGGACCAAGGTAACCTGCTGTAAATCGACCTCAGGGCAGGAACACTACACATTTTGCACACTGCTTCCAATTGGAGGCCCTATTAACAGGGGGCTGCCCACAGACTGACCTCAGGGCAAAAGAAATGCCCAGGGCAGGTCCAGTACCCCATGTGAAAATCACATTCTGACACCTGTACAGACCTTGTACTCAGGAGGCAACCCTCCCAATGCCTGGTGTGCAGCCCCAGTACCTTGGGAGCTGTGCACATTGCTACACAAGACAAGAAAATTAGCCAGGTTTTGATTGCTGTTGACACCATCTGAGGTCCAATACCCAATCCATCAACCCTGATGTCAGAGAAGGTCCAGTACCTAGGTGGTTCCCCATACATTTCCCCAGGGAAGAAATAGTACCCAAGGGTCTGATTCATCTTTTAATTTTTTTATTTATTTAAAGCAGAGGGAAACACACATACACGTACACACACATGCACACACACAACATGCACACACACATGCACACACACACACACACACACACAGAGAGAGAGAGAGAGAGAGAGAGAGAGAGAGAGAGAGAGAGAGAGAGAGAGAGAGAGAGAGGATGAGGCACACCAGGGCCTTCAGCCACCGCAAATGAACTCCAGATGCAAGCACCACTTTGTGCATCTGGCTACTGGGGAAATCAAACCTGGGTCAGTAGGCTTTGCAGGTAAGCACCTTAACCACTGAGCAATTCCTCAATCCCTGATTCATCTTATTACCAGGATCAGATCAGTACCCAAGGGTCCAAAAACATGCTGATCTGATCTCAGGGTCGGCTCAGTAACTAGGAGGCTGTGTGAATCCTAACTCCAGTACAGGCCCAGTACTCAAGTCCATGGCTCACACTGCACCCATGTATGGGCCCACTACCCAGAAGCATGCCCACAAGCTGAGCTATCTTCAGGCCTAGCAACTAGGGAGTCCATCACAGGCTAACTTCAAAGCAGGAGCAGTACTCAAGCGGTAGTCTGCACAATGACACACAGAAGGCCCAGTGCACCAAGAGGATGTGAGCCCACTACCCTAAGTGTAGTTTCAGTTTCAGGAGGAGACTCAGTCAGTACCACTCAAGACAGAACCAGTACCCAAGGCCCAAACATATCTTCTCCCAAAGTAGGACCAATCCTCAGGGCCCTACTTCATGGGGACTGCATAGCAGGCCCTGTAGAAAGGAAGCCATGGAAATGCTGCTTCCAGTGCAGACACAGGAGACCACCCAAAGGTGGCCCCATTGCAGTCCCATGAGCCAGGCTCTGTCTACATACAACGCTCAACGTAGGAACTGTACCCAGGGGGTGACCACATGTTGTTCACAGGGCAAGCCAGTACTCAAGGGACCAAATGCACACTGAGCTGAGGGCAGGCACAGACCCAGGGTCAAAACACAGGCTACCTTCAGGCAAGTCCAATGGCACCTTTGTTTCTACCCAGTACCGAGAGCTGATCACACCCAAATCCCACTACCCAGAAGGCCAACCAGAAAATTATCCCAGAACGGGTCCTTTATTCAGGACGGGGAGATACCAACATCTGGACAGGCCTAGTATCCAACGCAGTTATAAGACCCAGGGTACCCTCATGTTTCTGCCCAATTTAGGTGCAGTGGACCAACTTCAGGCTGTCTCTAGATCAGACCAAAAAACCAAGGAGGGAGGTTTATGATTCCTCTTAGGTCAGAAACCTTATACAAGGGAGCCCCTCAGGGCCAGAACAGTACCCAGGAGACCGTTTGCATGCTGCTGACTTCAGGGCAGGCCTAGCATCCTGGTGTCTAACTACACACTGATCCCAGATTATACCCAGTACCCAGGGGGCTGCTGACATGCTACCAACAAAGATAAGCCCCAGTACCCAGCAGGTCATCTGCATGCTACCTGTGGTGCTTGAATGAAATGTCCACTTGGTCTCATGTGTTTTGAGTGCTTGGTTCTAAGCTGGTGGCAATTTGGAATGGTAATTGGTCTTTTGGAGGTAGAGCCTTGCTAGAGGAGGTGTGTTGCTAGAGTCTGACTTTGGGGTAATATAGCCCAGTTCCAAGCCCAGTAGACTAACTAAACTGTGAGCAAGAAATACATAGTGGTCTTTCACGTATGGCCCCAATTGCAGGCCCAGTGCACACGGGACCTTCTGCAGACTGCACTCAGGGCAGGAACCATCCCTAGGGAGTTGAACTCAGAGAGCCCAGAGGTATGCCCAGCTCTGAGTCATTATAGGACATGCATACAAAATCAAAATATGAAATAATCTTTTGGGGCTGAAGAGATGGCTCAGCAGTTAAGGCGCTTGTCTGCAAAGCCTGACTTGGGTTCCATTCCTGCCACCCACGTAAAGCCAGATGCACAAAGTGGTGCACACATCTGGAGTTTGTTTGCAACAGCTGGAGGCCCTGGCACGCCCATTCTTTCCCCCCTCTTTCCTCTCTCTGTTTGTAAATGAATAAATATTTTTAAATAATCTTTTTGAAATGTAAGGAGCTGTAGAGATGGCTCAGAGGACAACACGCTTGCTGTGTAAGCATGAGCACGTGAGATTAGATCCCCAGCACCCATGTAAGTACCAAGTCTGTGGGGTCCCAGGCAGCCACCAGCACCCAGGAGATAGTGGCATGGGGTCCCCTATTCAAGCTGGCTAGGAAGAATAGTTGAACTGGCAAGCCCTCAGCCCAGCTGAGAGGCTGAAGAGAAGAATATTTGAGGAAGACACCCAGCATCATCTTTTGGCCTCCACGCGTGCACACACAAATATGCACATACATATTCAAACAGTAACAACCTTTAAAGTGAGGGGCATTTTGTGCTGCAGACTAGGCTCAGAGTTTTGGGGAACACAGCAGGAGTTCCCATAACAACGTCCCTCCTTGTGGAAACTCCTCTGTCCATAATGCCAACCCAGCTGCAGGACAGTTCTTGCTGTAAAGCCTGGGTGAGGGTCCTGAGGCTTTGTTCCCCTTGCACCACTGGGCATGGTTAGCAGCAGCCTGCTGGGCCCTTGGGGCCATGTTCCAGCAGACCTTGTGTACAGAGCCTGCACTGGGTATGTGGTTGGTCCCCTAGATCAGCGTGGCCCCCACTCTATGTACTTGCCCTGACCCTGGGCACTCCCATGGTGGACTCCTGAGTAACGGGTATGAACTGGGTAGAAACATGAGAATGGCACCAGGGTACAAATACCTGAGGGTGGGCGATGGCCCCTGTAGGACACAAGACCAACCCAGATGCCACCATGTTTGGTCCCCTTGGTACAGGGCCTAACCTGAACTCATCATATAGTTTGCTTTCTGGGAAATAATCCTGCTTTGTGTGGCAGTGTGTGGTAGTTCCTTCTGTCGAGGACCAGAATAGGTGGAAGTAACAAGGGTATCATATGGGTGCTACCTATGTACTTGCCCTGACAGAGGAACAGTGTGCTGTGGGTCCCCTGGATAGTAGGCCTGCTTGGAGGTTACTGTTTGTGTGGCCCACTGGTACCTGGAGTTGCATAGTAGTGGACAGCTCATAGGATATACTCTGCCTATCCTGAGGTCGGCATATGTTTGGTCATTTGACCACTGTTCCTGCCTTGGTGGCAGTATGTGGCCATGGGTTCCTGGACCTGTTACTTCACTCAAAGTAGTGTGTGTGTGTGTGTGTGTGTCTCCTCATGTACTGGGAATGCCTGCCCTGGGGTCAGCCTGTGGTTCTCCCAAGGATGATGGCTAGCTCTAATGTCAATGTGAGAGCTGTCCACTGGATATTGGGTCTTCCTTGGGATGCAACATCTAGACGGCTCCTCCACACTTCACCTACTATTGTGAGACTTTTCCTGAGGAGACATGAACAAATATCTATTCATCCTATGTGGGCCACTGATTACAGACCAAAGTCGCTATTCCAGCAGTCAAGTTTAGTGAACGGGATAGAGTATTGGGGTTATTTACAGAAACATGGATGACTCAAAGGCAGTCTATCACCAACAGGCTCACAATGACTTAGGTGACCAGTTATGTTTGCTACATATCTGGAGCTTCTTACATAACTCAACTGGTCAGAAGGTCTACCTTGGGGACTGGAGAGATGGCTCAGTAGATAAAGTGCTCTTGCTCGAGTCAGTGTAGCCAAAATCCAATACAAAGAGGTTAAATCCATGACAGGCTTCTGTAATCCCAGCATGATGATGCTGACTGCAAGATGGGAGGCAGACATTTCTGGAAGATCATGGCAATGGCAGCAAAGAATAGCAGAGTGAGCCAGGCATGGCGTCATGGTGAGCACCTTTAATCGCAGCATTCGGGAGTCAGAGGTAGGAGGATTGCTGTGAGTTTGAGACCAGCCTGAGACTACATAGTAAATTCCAGGTCAGCCTGGGCTGGAGTGAGACCCTACCTTGGAAAACAAAATTAAATACAAACAAAAGAACAGCAGAGCAAAAATCCAGAGTGAGAAACCTTGCCTCAAACGAGGTCCACATGTACACTGTGGCTGTTGTCCTCTTAACTCTCAGCATCTGTGAACACTGGCAGTCTGTTCAAAGCTGGGACCATTGATGTGGTGTCAAGGAATGGGGAGGAGCTCTGGAGGCCTCACCTTTCCCTGAGAATAGACTGGCAGTCCACTGTTCTGGGGAGGAAGGGCTTCTGCCCACCCCCCAAGATAAGCAGGCAGTTAGTATTGCTTTCTGGAGAGACACACATTGTCTTACTAACTGTCCATCTAGAAAGAGGCCCCAAATGGGCCACATTATGGGGCCCACATCGCTCAGCTGTAGTGAGGAGCATTCACTAGATCCTTCCAGAGACCAGCTCCCAACCATCTTGTCACCATATAACGGTGGTCAAGGGGGTCTCTTGATGGAGCCCACATGAAATAAAGGATTCCTCATGAGACAAAATATTTAAGGAGTTGATGGCAACCTATTTAATCCTTCGGTAGCCTGAGGAGCAGCGTCCAGGGGACAGAGCAGTAGGACCTCCAAAGGTCACTAATACAGACCCTTCCTCATATCTTTCTGTTTTCAAGTGGTGAGAGACAGTGGTGACCTGGAGTGGACTCAGAGTCCAGTCTTGTTGAGTGTCTGCATGCTGAGTCCCAAGACCTGTGTGCGGACATTCACAGAACTGTCACCTTAGAATCCAAATCCTGCTTTTCTCAAAGCAAGCCCACTGTGGGTGTTTTTCTATGGTTCCACACACTGTAGTTCTGCCCTGGAGAAAAAGATGGAGTCTAGATGAAGCATTCTTAGGGAACAAGCTACTGTCATTGTCACCTGTACTCACCTGGGATGGCCTGTTGTGGAATGGGTTTTCAGTTGATGTCTTGATATACTGCACAGAGAGGGGGATTGAACCCAAAGGAGACCCAAAGCTGTCTGGGACCTGGAAGCCCCTAGTCTCCTACTGATGGAAATGTCATAGACTTGTTGCTGGGACATTCCACCCTGCTCTGCTAGTTTTTCCTTCATATTGCTGAGTTGGGGCGCAGGGGTCCCCATGCAAATGCCTTTCATTCCTGAGCCATCTCCTCTGCCACTGGTCTTCCCCCAGAGCTATCCTTCTAGCCTAGGACATACACTAGCCAACCTGCCCTGAGCTGCTTAGCCATATTGATAATGTAGCCCTGCCTCCAACCCTGAGGTATTCCTCAGGAGGACAGCCTCCTGTCTTACTTTTGAAAGGACTCCAAAGCTGCCAAGGGGGTAGAAGAGTACTGGACCTAATGTTAGCCAAAGACTGGGAAGATCTCAGCTGTTCAGTGTCCCCAAGGAGAGCTGTGTCCCCTCTTTTCTTCACCCAAATCTACCATGGGGAACCACTGAGTTTGCTTGGGGTTACTTACAGGTGGATGTTTGAGGCTGCCTGGTTGTCAAGCCCTGTACCCAGGAAACTGACTACACACTGCTCTGCAGGTCAGATCATCTACCCACAGGGCCACCTTTCCACTGCCCCCATTCCAGTACCCAGGGCCTGGTTTGTGGTCTTCTTCTGGGCAGTCAAGCCAGCATTTACCCTAGATAGGGAACTAGAACAGACCAAAGACATGATTTCACTCGGCCAAAGAGTTTGATTAGGGTTACCTACAGGAGTATGGATACTCACAGGAAACTAGATGAGAAGTTTTTGTTTTTCCCCAAGGTACAGCAATTTCTAAGTGGCCACCACTGAGGATCATGTCTTTCTCACGCACAATAACCATTGAATACTTATATATCCTCAGGGAGGGGCTTAACATTTTAGGCTCCCCCCATAATACTTAACTGCCTTTACAGTTAGGGCTTCATGAGCCCCATCCATGAGAAAACATAAACGGGTCCAAGTCTCCTGTCAATAATCCTAACCACTTAGAGTATTGGAGGACAATGGCCAGGTCATGCCCAGAAGACAGCTTTTTACTACAGGGGCCATCCACACAAGCGTGCTGCCACACATGCTGCCCTCAGTGCACACCCAGTGCCAAGGGAGCCCAAGGCCAAGATACTACACCATGAGTGGCATGCACACTCTTCCCACTTACAGACTGGGTACACAGGGGCCTACCCAGACCAAACACAGAGGGCAGAAGCTGTGCCCACCAGGGCGGGCCCAGTACTCAAGTGGAAACCTACATGCTGACCTCAGTGGAGACTGTGTACCCAGGAGGCCACCCTCATGGTGCCCTGAGTGCAGTCCCAGTGCCTAGAGGATGTGCCCACACTGGCACATGTGCATGACAGTTATCCACTATTGATCACAGCTGATACTAGCACAGGCCCATGGTAGTAACTGTACCCTGACCTCAGGGAAGGCCACGTACACAGATGGTCACCTGCACACTGCCACAGACATGAGCAGAATCCAAGCGTCTGATTAATCCTGTTACCAGGATACTACCAGTATCAAGGGGTCCAAGAATATCAGGGTAAGTCCAGGAACAAGGAGACTGTGTGAATCCTAACTCGAGTGTAGGCCTAGTGCTCCAGTGGATGAGGCACACAGGAGTATGCACACAAGCTCTGTGAGCCCAGCAACTAGGGATCTATCACATGCTAACTTTAAGGCAGAAGCAGTCCCAAGCCTAATGGCCCAGTAACCAAGGGTCTGTCCACATGCTGACCTCAGTGTAGAAGCAATACTCACGGGGCCGACCATATACTGACTTCAGGGCCAGCCCAGTACCCAGCAAAACCTCTGTAATCCTGCTTAATGTACAGACCCAGTTACCATAGGCCACATAAATAATGACTTCTAGCCAGGACTAGTATCTTGGGGGACAACTATATATTGCCCTCAGGTCACACCAAGTACCCAGGGCACACACACAAACTGATCTCAAAGCAGGTGCAGTACCCAAGGGGCTGACCACACACTGCCACCCAAGACAGGACCACTAATCAGAGGGCCAACCACACAGTGATCTCAGGGCAGGCCCCTCGTGAGGTATGTGTGGACAGATGGTGGGCAGGTTAATATTATGGGAGGCAAAAGGCTTCCCTGAGGGGTAGAGTCAGGAACCCAGGAGCACCCTCATGCTTCTGCCAGTCCATGACAAGATCCAGAGGTCTTTCAGGTCAGACCAAGAACCAAGGAGGGTGGCTCATGCTTCTCCCTAGTTCAGACTTCTTACCAAGGGAGCTGCCAAGGGCAAGCCCAGATCCAGGAAACCATTCCATGCAGACTTCAGGGAAGGCCCTGTACCCTGGGGATTTATCACACACCGACCCCAGGTCATGTCCAGTGCATGCTAGTGAGGGCAAGTACCAAGGCTAATCTCACTGCCCATGGGACAGGACAAATACTCCAAAGGACGAAAGACACTCCACCCTAGAGTAGGTCCAATACCAAGGGTTCCCCTCACACATTGTCCTCTAGGCCTAGTATTCATAGTGTTGGCCTTATACTGTCCCCAGGGCAGGCTAAGAATCCAGTGGGCAAACCACACATTGCCCATAGCCAAGACTGGAAACTGGGAACCAGGGCAGTGCTAAGGGACAACTTCAAGTTGACCCCAGGGTAAGCCCAAAATGAAGGAAGCCCATATTACAGTGACCTTGCCATAGAAACAGTCCATAGTGGGCCTCCTACACAATGTCCCAAGCACAGTCTCAATACACATGGGTCTTCCACAGACTGACCTCAAGGAAAGAGCAGTGCCTAGGGTGCTGAGCTCGTGCTGAACCCATGGCAAGCCCAATACACATGTGGCCACCTTCATGCTGACCTCGACGTGGACCCTATATATAGGATCCACTCACACATCGGTACCCTGGACAGGCAATTGTCAAGGTATGCTTCATATGTCGATACCAGCACATGCCCAATACTTAGGAGGCCATTTTATTCTAGATCAGGACAGGGCAAGTACCTATAGGGTCATCTGCACATTGATCCCAGCGAGAGCCCAGAACTCAAGGGACTGACTACACACTCCTACAGGGTAAGACTCAATGGGTCAAGAACATTCTGACCACACAGTAGACCCAATACTCATGAGGTCTAATGCATGTTACTTCATTGTAGATCCAGTACCAAGGGGCATTGCAATGGCGATCTCCAGTATCCAAGGCTCTGGTCACATGCTGTGCCAGGGCAGGATTAATACCCAGGACATGGTCTCAGATCTCCCTCCAGATCAGGCACAATTATCAAAGGAGAAGCCCTCACATTGTCCCCTCAGAACAGACCCAGTAGCAAGGAAGCCACTTGATCTCTGTGCCCTGGGAAGACCTTGTACCCATGAGGTACACAACCCCCCAGTGAGGGCCCAGTACCCAGAGGACAGCCTTTTGCTTCTTCCAAGTTCAATCCAAGTGCACAGGAATGAACACATGCTTCCATTAGGGTAGGCTCAGTGCTTAGGATATACCACATTCTCCCTGCCCCCAGGTCATGCCCAGTACCCTGAGAGCATCCTGACCCAGGCAGAGATAGGAGGTAGACAGAGAGGGGTGAGAGGCTGCCATGGTAGCCGGCGGTCATCAACACTCTGTGGTTGGAGACAAGGCACGGAAATGCAGGGTACACAGTGTTTCACCTCCCCCCCACACCCTTGACAACCAAAGCCCACTTCCTCCCCCATCTTCACTGTGCCATCAGCAACCCCCATCTCATCCCCTCTCAGATGCCAAGAACTTTTCCCTTAACTTAATAAATCCTTGCTTCATTCATCATTTGTTGACAGTATTCCTTGGGATTTGTGGTCACAAGACAAGAACATGGCAGAGAAGAAAGTCTGCAACAGTGTGACTGTCCCCCTTGGCCACTCAGGCGTCCAGAACCCTCGCCCAGTAGAAAGACAGCAAAAAGACTCTGTGATAGTTCTCTACACTTCACACTGACTCTGGGGGCTCTTTATGAGCAAGTCTTTGTCACACAGTGACATGAACCAAAACCTGCAGAACCTCCATATGATGAGTAGGTAAAAACCGAGTGAAGTTTCCAGATCTAGAAACCACACCAACCCCTATTCTTTCATCTTTGAATTCTTTTTTTTTTTTTGTTTTGTTTTCAAAGTAGGGTGTCGCTCTAGCCCAGACTGACCTGGAACTCACTCCGTAGTCCCAGGCTGGCCTCGAACTCACAGTGATCCTCCCACCTCTGCCTCTCGAGTGCTGGAGTTAAAGGTGTGTGCCACTACACCTGGCTAGACCCCTATTCTTCTTCATTGCATGTTCACCTGAGGATCAGACTCTGCACAGAGAGCTGGCTAAGACTGTCCCCCCAGGACTCTTACCATCATGAGGGAGGGATGAAGCCCTGACCATTCTGCTGCCCTTGCCTGGGTCTGTGGAAGGTTCTTGCAGAGACAACCAACCAACCGGATGCCTATTTACTGGTGGTCATTGGCATGTGGAGGTAGAGCCCACATGAATAAACAAATCTTTTTTTTTTTTTTAATATATATTTATTGTCCATAATGAGTTACATTATTTAGTGGGCAAACCATGCGTTGTTATCCCGAATTCCCCAATTCCCCCCCTCCCCATCCCTGATCAGTTGTATATCCTCCTCTGTGGGCTGTCTGTATTAGTCCTTGTGGCAAGGGATCCTGTATATCTTAGTACTCATCCCAGTCTTC
>PVHP010025651.1:0-25385 GCA_004024765.1 Zapus hudsonius | reverse complement strand
CCCACATAAGCCAGACCCACAAGGTGGTGGCCCTGGTGCTCTCTCTCTCTCTCCTCTCTCTCTCTCTCTCTCTCTCTCTCTCTCTCTCTCTCTCTCTCTCTCATCTCTCTCTGCTTGAAAATGAATAAATAAAATATTTAGAAAATAAAAATAAAATAAAAAACATTTTTTAAAAAATCTTTTACCTTATTTTCTTTTGTGACAGAGTCTCATGGAACCCAGAGCTCACCAATTTGATGAATTAGATAGCTGCCAAATCTTGCCTGGCTTCTAACCCACTGAAACATCTCCCTAGAAGATAAAACAGCTTTTCTTTAAAATAAATCAAATCAATAAATATAAGCATCAGCAGTTTTCAACAAGAAAATTCTTCCATTCTGCAGTAAACACTGACTGCAGCAAAGGGAAGAAGATCCAGGAGCAAGCAGAATCCAAAACTTCAGTTCCCCTATGGAAGTTTCTGCTCATGTTAACTTTCCTTATCATATAAAAGAACTAATCAATGTAGCAGTTACCTTCTCATTGCAAGAGGAAAACCTCCAGCTTGAAGTAGCAATGGAAGGAAAGAATTTACTTTTGCTTACAGTCTCAAGAGGAACTTGGAACCATCAGAAGAACATACAGCAGGGTACCACATTTTATCACATCAACTGGAAGGAGGCAAGAAGAGTGAGTAAGCTATGAACACTCAGTGGGGCTGGATTAATAAACCACAAGGTCCATCCCCAGAGACACACCTTCTGCATCAAGGCTCCACCTCCCAAAGGTTCCACCAGCTGGGGGGGTAAGTATGAGGCTTATACCAAATGGGAGACACTCCCCATTCAAACTACCACATTCAACATTGGATACTAAGACCTACATTGTCTAATTATTGTCTAACTTGTGTGTGTGTGTGTGTGTGTGTGTGTGTGTGTGTGTGTGTGTAGAAATAAGAATTGGATGGATCCAAGTGTAAATATATTTGACCAAATGTGTTGACTTCACAAATTCTTTTTTTTTTTTGAGGTAGGGTGGTGGTGGTGTGTGTGTGTGTGTGTGTGTGTGTGTGTGTGTGTGTGTGTGTGTGTGTAGAAATAACTGGATTATCCAAGTGTAAATATATCCGACCAGATTTTTTTTTTGAGGTAGGGTCTCACACTAGCCTAGGCTAACCTGGAATTCACTATGTTTTCTCAGGCCTTGAATTCAGAGCAATCCTCCTATCTCTACCTCCCCAAGGGATCAGAAGCATGTGCCACCACACCTGGCTTTTTTTTTAATTCACAAACTTTTAATCAGAGTGAAGGACCCTAGAGCCTCCTTCCAGCTTAGCTCAGGCTGAGGCAGCCTCCATGGCTATTGTCAAGTGTCCCCTGTCTGCAAAGTTACCTCACATTACCTCAGACTAGGAGGCCATATTCATATATGAAATCCAGCCTCCACAGCAAGGCTTAGCTGAAAGGCTGCCTTCTGGAAGTGATTTTCGACCACGTGTACCTCTTGATAAATCTGCAAAATGACTTAAGCAAAGAGACCCAGGGTGATTTTTCTTCTTTCGTTTTTCTCTCCATCCACTCCCCCTCCCCTGCCCAAGTAAGCTGTAAAACTAAGTCCCCGGGATCACTGACGTCTCCTCTCTGTAATCCAGTTGACTTTCAGGATTTGCTTTCACATGTGTCCATCTCTTCCTGCCCCACTAAATCGTATCAGCTGCTCCGGATTTGGGTTTGATGGTGATGGCTGAGGTGGAAAGACACTGCTCGCATTTGCCGGCTACTTTTTCATAAGATGTGGGGATCAAGGATTATGGTTTCTGGTGTGAGTAGACTTTGCTAGATATGGAGGTTATTTAGTTCCATTTGATTCTGGGTTTTTAATTTGTCTTCCAGTCATTGGGTCTTAGCTATACATCTTGAAATTTGAACCTCATAATCCTTCTTTCTTTTAAGTTTCACAATATCAGAACATGGTCAAAATTACTATTTATGTACACATTGAAAACACAATGTTGTCCTAGGCAAAAAAAAATGGCTCTTTTTTTGAATATATCATGGTAAGTCTTTGAGAAGCATGGAAATGTTTTGCACATATACATGTGTACATGTGTGTACAGACATGCCATTTTTAAGGGTGGAAGGAGTTTCCTTCCGTTTCTGTAAAGAATACAGTCCATCATGGTGGGGAAGGCATGGTGTGGGGGAGGGAGGGAGACAGGGCACTAGCTAGTCCCATTCCATCCATAGTCAGAATGCATAATCTCAGGTACCACAACCTTCCCAAACAGCGCCAACATCTGGGAACCCAGTGACATGACTCTTTAGGGGACATTTCATATTCAAACCCTAATAAAGGATCCATATAATAAAAATGGTACATACCATGTTTACTATACCAACACGAGTTAGGATGATCAAAAAAAATTAATTGTGGGCTGGAGAGATGGCTCAGAGGTTAAGACACTTTCCTCCAGGGCCTAAGGCCCTGGGTTCAATTCCCCAGGACCCACATAAGCCAGACCTACAAGGTGGTGGCCCTGGTGCTCTCTCTCTCTCTCTCTCTCTCTCTCTCTCTCTCTCTCTCTCTCTCTCTCTCTCTCTCTTTCTCTGTGCTTAAAAATGAATAAATAAAATAAAAATTAATTGTATTCTGTAAGAAGACTGAGGACTCAGACATAGAATAAAGCTTTCATTCCAATTTCCTTTAACCAAGAAAAAAATCCTTCCCTTCAACCAAGTCTTCTTTATTTTTATATGAAATAAGATTTGCTAGACACAGTTTCTCATTCTACTGTTTCGAAAGAGGCCATAGATAATGGCAATGAGTGAGTTCCAATAAATCACTTTCATTTGCAGATATTGAAATATGAAATTCAAGTATTTCTGACATTTAAGATATCACTTTTCTTTCGATATAAAAAAAGATTTTATTTACATATTTGCAAGTAGAGAGATACAGACAGCGATAGAGAGAGAATGGACACACCTGGGCCTCTAGCCACTGCAAATGAACTCCAGATGCATGCACCACTTTGTGCATCTGGCTAATATGGGTATTGGGGAATTGAACCCTAGTACTTAGGCTCTGGAGACAAGTGCCTTAACCTCTGAGCCATCTCTCCAGCCTTTGATTATTATTTTTTTAAATCATGTCAAGTCTAGAGAAAAAAATGAAGAGGATCATAATCAGTTATTGTGTGTGTGATGTGTAGGTATATGTATATGTTCATTTCTGTGAGTGTGGGTACACATGTGCATTTAGAGGTCAGAGGAGCCCCTTGGCCATTGGACCTTACCTTCTGCCTTGTTTAACACAGGAAATCTAGTCATTGTTCACTGCTGGGTTTGCAGGGTATCTGACCTTTGAGATTCTAGAAGCTTCTCCTGTCTCCATCTCCCTTCTTTCTGTAAGTGCACTGAGAATACCAGTACCTGTTAGAGGGTCTGGCTTTTGCATGGATCCTAGGAATCTAAACTATGACATATATGCTTATATAGCAAGTCCTATATCTACTGAGCATCTCCTTAGCCCCATAATTGGCTTCTGATCAAATAAAAACAGGTGGTTAGGGCTAGATTTGTCTAACTCCTGCTCTGAGCCTAGACCTCGGCTTGCAGTTATGTACAGGTAAAAAGGTCATTACTGGACTTAGAAGATGTGTGTGATGTAGCAACACAATTAGAAAGAGGTTAAGCCAGCTCCCAGGTTTCACATTCAATTTAATTTCCTGAGAGAACATTTCATGGATGTTTTAAGATTTAGTCAATATCATCTATTTCCTTTTATCTAGAGGACATCATGCAATAAAGTCACTGTTCGAAACACTTACCTTTTGCACCCAACGTACTGTGATGATGCCAGATAGTTTTAGAGTGAAAAGGTAAACTAGAAGACATGTGAATCATATTTCTCCTTTTATTTGTCTGCTTAAGAGTTCGTTCAAATTTAAAAAGATGGGCCCAGTCTACCAAGCAATGAGTACACATTTTCATCTTTCTGGAATCCCATGCCAAAGAATGCCAACCTAGGACTGGAGAGATGGCTCATTGGTTAAGGCACTTGCCTCCAGTGCCTAAGGCCCCTGGGTTTAATTCCCCAGGACCCACATAAGCCAGACCCACAAGGTGGTGGCCCTTGTGCGCTCTCTCTCTCTCTCTCTCTCTCTCTCTATATATATATATATATATCTATCTATCTCTGTGTATCTCTGTATCTCTCTGTGTATCTCTGTGCCTGAAAATGAATAAATAAAATATTAAAAAAACAAAATAGTAATTTATTTAAAAAAAGAATGCCAACCTATACTTACACCCTTAGACAATTCTCAGTTAAGATGTCAGCCTGGTTATTTCTCCCTTTTTTTGCAGTTTGATGGTAACAGGAAGTGTTTGGATAAATTTCTATAAACTTCCAAATACACCCAGTTTTCAGGTAAAGTTTGTGAATGTGCAATATTTTCATTTTAGACTCTTGTCTCTGTTTATACCAAACCCATATTTTTTTCAGGGAATACTAAAGAAATCTTTAGCCATGATCCTCAGAAATTTGTTCCAATATCCATACCTCTCTGTTTATACCAAACCTATTTTTTTTTTCAGGGAATACTAAAGAAATCTTTAGCCATGATCCTCAGAAATTTGCTCCAATATCCATACCATAATAATGGTTTCCATTAAGTTTGGCCAAGAGGATCAGTCTATAAGAACCTTCTTAATCAAACCTGGAAGGAGATCTTTCAAAGAGTTCATAGCCTCAGTGAATGTGGGGCCACCTTTCCCATCCCGTCTTTCATTCTCAAGCAAACAGACACCAGATTGGAGAGGTGGTGTACTGGTTGCATATATTACCCACATCTGTCTGCTACAAACCCTATTCAGTTTCATGCTTTTAGGACAAATTCCAGGCAAAGGGCCACTGGGAGAGGCTCCATTTCTCTGTACCCCATGCCCAGCTCTGTCAGTTAGACGGCAGAATAATTTCTTTCATAAGGTCTGCTTTAGCCAAAGAAAACATACCCATGCCCTGTGGCATGGGACCTCGAAGGGGAAGGGACTGTGCTCTGAATTACACTCCAAGGGCAATTGACCCAAGATCAGATGCCTTAAGACCTGGAAAGCGGTGAGACAGGCGTATATCAAAGATGGACTTTATCATTCGGTATGGTTGGAAAATCAATTTTCTATATGTATAACCATGGCAGGAATAAAACCCACCTCTCAGACTCCAGTTCTCCTTTCCCCATGGTATAAATTAGAAAAGCTGCATTTGGACTTGAGCACACAAACATCACAGAGTTGGAGGCAATCACTTAAAGGGATAGGAAAACAAACTTTTAATAAAGAAATGGAAAGATGTCATTTACATGCACTGATTCAATTAGCAAGAAAATATAGGCTCATTCAAGGTCCCCATTTCAGTTCCTTACGCTTCTCATGGAAAAACTGTTCCTGATCCAGGATTTTATTATTATTGTTATTATTTGAAATGCCACCTTTAAGGGAAAAAAATTTCCATTTGATACCTACCTTCGTAGGAGAGACTCGGTGTAAAAATAAATAGTTGAAAATCTGCTGTGACGGAAAAAGTGTTAGCCAAATTAATGCTAAATTTCCATCTGGGTTTCAGCATGCTACCACCCAGCAATACTTTCTGGATCTTGTTTCTCTCTCTCTCTCTCTCTCTCTCTCTCTCTCTCTCTCTCTCTCTCTCTCTCTCATTCTCTCCCTTTCTCTCTCTCTTCTCTCTCCCTTTCTCTTTCTTCTCTCTCCCTTTCTCTCTCTTCCTTTCTGTCTCTCTCCCCTTCTGTCTCTCTCCCCTTCTCTCTCTCATTTTCTCCCTTTCTCTCTCTCATTCTCTCCCTTTCTCTCTCTCATTCTCTCTCCCTTTCGCTCTCTCATTCTCTCTCCCTTTCTCTCTCTTCTCTCTCCCTTTCTCTCTCCCTTTCTGTCTCTCTCCTTCTCTCTCCCTTTCTCTCTCTCATTCTCTCTCTTCTCTCTCCCTTTCTCTCTCTCTCCCTTTCTCTCTCCCTTTCTGTCTCTCTCCTTCTCTCTCTCTCTTTCTCTTTTAAAAGATTTTCTGTATTTGGTCATCTCAAGGTGGAATAAGTTTAGGTGAATGTTAAAGGTAGATTTCTGCTTCCTGGGGATCTTTGCTTCTAGGTGTTAGATAATATCCTAGGATTCTAGAGAAAGAAGAAACCTCTATGGGTGATCTTTACCCTCATTGCTGTTGGGTGTGTGAGTGGACTTAACATTAAAATAAAGGAATCAATATGGAAAGGGCAGCAGGGAAATCATGGTTAATCTTTGTATCTCTGGACAGTGCCTCACATATAATTTTGCCTCAGCAATTTTTAATGAATAACCGAGCATGGGACCAGATATAACTTTAAACGGAAAGGCTAGAATAAATAATTAGTATGCATGTTAAAGTATTTTGAGAATATGACAAAATCTCTCCATTGCATTGAACAATTCAAGTTCACAACTTAAGCTTTCTTTGAGTGACTTTAACTCCTTTTACTAAGGAAGCAGAGATAAAAACAGATGAGAATAAAGTCTAGGCCAGCTTCCAAGTTCAGTAACAAATTCACTTAATGACCTTGAAAGAAGCATAGGGCTCTGTTTCTCCAGTTCTTTTTTTTTTTAACGAGATTAACAATAGCTGTCCTGCTAATAGCCTCAGTTATATTTAAGCAGACAACAACCTTGAGAAACAGTAAAAATATTCTGTGATCATCATACCTTATTTTTTTCCAGGAAAATCATTACAAATTATTTTGTCCTTTATAAAGTTGATTGTTTAAAAAAATTCCAACTAATTATGTTGGCATATCTCTTATATTCTCAGTGCTATGTTTGAAAATTGATAAATATTACCTTTAACCTTGATAGAAAATATCCTGGCAAGCATACATTTTTATTCCAACTTTGTTAAAAAGGAATCACATAATTTTAGAAAGCTCAAGCGATATGTCTAAGGTTGTGGACTTGGTGGATGATGAAGTGCTATCAGATACCACAATACTGGCCATCTACTAGCCAATAATCCTATAGGAATATGAAATAAGAGCTTCTTTCTGTGCACGTCAGGGATACTTAATAATTTGAGCAAAGGATATAAGATAGGAGGATGTTTGTTACTGAATCTTAATATGGTGGGCTGTACAAATAGTCTCAAAAAGTATTGGTCAATAGCTACATTTTAGGGCTGAGGATATATAACAGGATATATAACAGCTATGTTTAGCATACCTGAAATCTGGAGTTCTATCCCCAGCATTCCAATACTACTAGTAATCATATTATAAACATAAAAATAAATGCTACATTCTATACTCTATACAGTATATATGTTGGGATGTGTACGGTTGTATATCTTTTGATAGGTCAATAAATCAAAAAATTTAAAGCATAACAATTTTATTTACTTATAATCATTGGATATCTTTAGCAGTAGCTGCTACTAGATTCTTCCATTATTCTAAGTGCCAGATCTACCCAAAGTGTGGGGGATTTCGTTTTAAAAAATGACATCTTTCCTCCTCCATTTGAGTTTGCAGGGGGAAGATGAGTTAGGAGACTTTCTGGAAACTCGGAATCAACTTCAGCTTCTCCGAGGATGGTGGGAAAGGACTAAAAAAGGTGTGTGAAATTCAACATGGATAAATGTTCTGTCTTAAATTGGAAGGCACAAACCAAAACTTTCCAACTCCTAGCTGTTTAGGTGGGTGCTTGGGACTCAAACGCAGGACACACCAAGCCCTTTCAGGCCCCCATGAATTCACTGCAAGCACTTTAAATCCTGAGCCATCTTCCCAGCCCTGAAAAAAAAAAAAAAAAAAAAAACAAAGTTTTGATGATCAGTTCACTATATGTGGAAGCAATAAGGGAGTGTAGAAAGGAGTGAAGAATGGTTTCTAAATTTTAAGACGTACAACTAAAGAAGAGAACTCCAAAAAAAAAAATGGTGGTAATTCTCTGTCATTATTTGGTAGTGGACATTGTGTTAAAGAACCAGGAGAGATTTCTGTAAGCTTGGTCACACTTGTGGGCATTCCATACACAGACTTTATACCTACTGTTTTATCTGTGCCTCTATCATAAAATATAACAGGCTGGGTAGTAAGACAGAGAAATTTGTTTCTTAGTATCCTGAACTGGTTAAGAGGTGCTTTCCTTTAAACTCTTATATAATAGGAACCCTGGACCCTCACATGGTGGCAGAAAAGTAGATCAAATATCAAATATCTCTCATAAGGGTTTGATTTCATTCAGAAGAAAAGAGTCCTTCTGGCCTAATAACGTCCTAAAGTATGCATTTCTTAGTATGTGGAGAGCACCTGAAATTTGGAGGGAAAATGTTCAAATGTTACATATTCTCTTTAGCTGCTGGGATCCCTTCTTCCAGGAACCATTCCTTACTCACAAACAATCGAATCTTCCTGGGTATCTCCAAATAAAAATAATCTATGGAGCTGAGGAGATAGCTCAGTCAGTATAATGCTTAGGTTGCAACCCTGAGGACCTGGGTTTGATCCTCAGTACTCATGCGAAAAATGGCAGGTATTATGGAACCTCCTATTTGTAATTTCACTGGAAACATGGAGACAATCGGGTCTCTGAAGTTCACTGGCCAATTAATCTAGCCTTCTTGGTGAGTTCCAGGCCAGGGTAAACCCTATCTCAAAGAAACGTGGAAGATCACTGAGAGACAGCATCTGAGATGGTCGTCTTCTGACCTCCATGTGTGTGTGCACATATGTGCATGCAAATCTACACACAAACACACACACACACATGCACACACACATACACATACACAAACACATGCAGGCACACACATACACAGACAGGCACACACACATACACACATGCATGTACACACACATACACACACATGCATGTGCACACACACACATACACATACACACACATACACACATACACAAACACCCCACACACACATACACACAGGCACAAGCACACGCATGCACACACACACACACACACACACACACACACACACTACTCTTTCTTGTGTATTTACTTTACCATAACAGGAATCATTTTATTGAGAACTTTAAGACATGAACATAATGTGATTTGATCCTTTGGTGCCCTCCTCCCTGTCCTGTTCCCCTGAGGACCCCCTCTTTCTTGACAGTTTTCTTGTCTAAATCCTTTTGTCTTCCATCCTTCATGTCAAATGCTGATGGACTCAGAACAGTGCAGGTCTTGCCGGGGGAAGATCATTGGTTATGAAGACACATTGCTAACAACATCTCCAAAGGCATCCATCGTCCTTCTTTGTAGGCTCAGACATAGTCTCTTTGCCCAGCCCTGACTACCTGCCCTCCACTTGCATCTTCCTCCTGGGTTCCATTGACAGGAGAAGCCATCAAGCTTGGTTTGACATCTCCAGCCTTCATGCTAGACTTGAGGGTTGCATATATCCATGGACAATGAAATGGCCAAGACCCAGTGGGAAAGAGGAGAAAAACACAGAAGCAGAAATGTAAAATAGTATCTATCTTACAACTTATTTAGAATTTTAATTTTGCCAATATCGCAGTGATTAAAATATTTTAATTAATATCTTTATTATGAATAAGTATATACATTGATAACCCATGAAAATCAATGGAGATAGATACCAACAATACCCAACACAACCCAGGGCAAAAGTCCAGAGATGCTTAAGATCTCAACAATAAAGGAGACTTAAAACTCACCCACCATGACTCAGGGAACTAAACAGGAGAGAGGGTAGAAAGCTTATAAGAGCCAGAGTGGGGGGGATATCCAGAGACATTGCCCCCTCAGCAACAATGCACAAATGGGGAAGAAAAAAAGAAAAAAACTGGCTACCTCTGGGGCAGTTCATAACCCTTTTTCAAAAATAACCCTTTTTAAGACAGAGATTCTCTCTTGGTGCAGAGCAGATTCCTTATTGAACACATTACCTTTTCTTTCTAGCCTGTCTCCTATAATACCAGTTTTTTACCAACATTTTCTTGCTTGTGTTTAATGGCACCAACTCTCAGAGACCCATGGTATGGAGCTGTGGGAAATTTGTGGAATAACAGATCATTTTAGGGAACTAAGACTGTATGAGAAAATATATTTAAAGGTTCTTTATTCTTAGTCACAAGCCTCCAGAACAATGGGGAAGAAATCCCTGGCTCCTATAATAATCAATGAAATGACATAATTAAGTTTAATAAACAGACGAAATAAACACAACTTTAACGGATGAATGAAACCCATTAGTTCTGAAATTTTAATCACTTTATGGTTTTTCATCTCTAAAAGGACTTCCTTTAATGGGACATTAAACTGCCATACCTTTTATTAATTAGAAATTCAGTAGTAAAAAGACAGTTGTGGTAATGAATTAGTGAATGATACTCAAAGAAGAGTCAAAACAATCAAACTTGGACTGGAGAAATGGCTCAGTGTTTTCTCTTTCTCTCTCTCTCTCTCTCTATCTCTCTCTCTATCTATCTATCTCTATCTCTCTCTCCCATTGCAAATAAATATAATAATTTTCTTTTTAAAAAACAACCAAACATATGCTTTGGACTCTTGTGGGTCCTCAGTGTCTTGGGGATAAGGATGAGGGAAATGGGGATACAACCACAAGACTTGCTCATACAATGTATCTAATTATTAACAAATAAATTTAAAAAAAATAAAATAAACCAAACTTGACAAATTATTCTCCCCTATCATTTTCATGCCATTATTTTACTACAGCCTTCATATTAATATATTAATGTTAATTTCTATCTCAATCTAAAAGAAAACACAAACATTACACTAAAAGTTAAATTTGTTTTTTTTTCTCTTCAATGAATATATTTCTAGTTTTGGTGCAGAATATCGATGCCTTGCTATTCACATGAGGATGAACCTATTTTCACTTACCCAGAATGATTCAAGATTAAATTATATGCATTATTTTAAAGAAAGGAATATATATATATTTTTCTTTATTGCATTTAAGTTACATAAGAAAGCTCTTTTCCACATATAGGGCACCAGGCTGCCTTCAAGTAAAAACACTGAAATTTGTTACAGCTAGAAAGTCCCTCCAACCCACTGAGGTCTTTGGTTGGCCAGAACCACATGGTGGGGGTGTGAGTCTACAGACAGGCTCTCTTTGCCTGAACACCCACAGAGAAACGGTCAATGGTCTGGAATCCACATCCAGAAACCACAGACCTGGGGAGTCTGTCAAAAGCCCCTTTGGAAAGTTGAAATGGAGGGAGGGGCTAGACTTCTCTTTCACACTTTCCCGCAGGTTACAAGCTGACGCAAAATGCCATTTATGTTTCTCTAAAGAGGTCTTAGTGTGCAGTGAGCCTGCTATCAGCCAACTGACAGGAAGGCTGAAATCACCCTCAGAATTACCTTAGAGTGAATTTTCACCACTTTCTCTTCTGTGTTTTCCCTGCCCCACAAAGTGAGTGGAGGTGGAATCATTCTCCTGACTGGCTTTCCTACTGCCCATTCTTTAGAAACAGGAGTCAGAGGTACAATGTAAGCCCCAAATTTCTCAGTGCCTTTTCCTTAAAAGCGCGGCCTCTGTCTTAGCCAGGTCTCAATACCCCTGACTTGCAGCTTTCAAAATGCATTAGAATGCATCCAAGGACTCTTTCTACAAGAATACTATGACTGCAAGAGAAATATATATATATATATTATATATGTGTTTATATGTATACATACATGTGTGTATATGCATATGTATATATATATACACACACACACACACACACACACACATATATATATATATATATATATATATATATATATATATATATATATATATATATATACCAAATAAATGAATGAAATAAGATGGGGTCCAGTGGAAAGGAGAGGAAATACAAAAGAAAGTAATGGCATGGAATTATGGTCAGAATACATTATATACATCTATAAAAAGTGTGAATAAGCTGTTTACATTGGAATACCTAACTTGACAATCATATATGATTTTTTTCCCTTGGTGTTGGTCTTGAGAGGTGGGTTTCAATCTCATATTCCAGTATTTGGGGTCCAAGGTTATTGCATAGTGTTTCCTGAGCATGTGAAAATCCTTAGTTAATCCTAAATGTTCAAAATAAAAAAAATAAAAAACAACGGAATCAATTCCAATATTTTAAGTAGGCGAGTGTAATAGTTACCTTCTTGTTGCTGGAACAAAATACCTGCCCCCAAGCATGTGGGAAGAAGGGATTTATTTCACCTGATTGTCTTGAGGACAAGTTTCATCATGACACGTGAAGCATGGCAGAGGAGAGGCTGGTTGTCACCTCGTGTCACATCCACTGAAAGGGAGCAGCCAGGGTCAGATAGCTGAGGTGGACACCCATACAGAAATCATAATGTGTATCTTTTTGGACGCAAAAGAAGTCATTACACTCTTTTAAGAACCCATGTATAAGGAAATCTAAATATAGAATCAGTAAATATCCACACGCATCTATACCTACACACAGTTTGCCTTCATGGATCCAGTCTAGTGACAAATCAATAACAATTGAGTAATCTTTGCAATATTTGGCTTATTCTTTCTTCTGCCTTTATAGCTAGGGGTCCCTTCTTTCCCTCTGTTCCTTCACTCTATTTCTTGGAGTGCTTCACAGGGAGGCTACTAGCCCCCAGTGCATACATGGAGACTGAATGAAAATCATATGTGTACCTTGATTTACTCACTGTCATCCCAGTACTCAGGGATATTCGATTTATAGCCCATTTGTAAGAGCAGAAGACAACAAAACAAAACAAAGGATGATTGTTTTGACATTTTGATACCTCTTTTGCAGATATTCTAGTCTTTTTTCTTGTATAGTCAATTGTTAAATTTCCTTTTGCATCAATTCCGTGCTTGGCTTTATATTTTACTCTGTTTCTTTGTACAGTAGCCCACATCCATGCCATTGAATGGGTAATTTTGGAACGAGATTGACGGTTCAAGGTGTTTTTAATTGCAATAGGAAATGGTTTTAATTTAATGAATCAAGTTCTGTACTCTTTCCCCTCCTCCTTGAAGTGACGTTCAAAATTGATTTTGGTTTTAAACATAGTCTTCTACCCATCCTTCCTCTCACACCTGCCACAGAGTAGAGAAATGGGTGAGAAATGGGAATCCATTTGGTTACAGGAATGGGGGTCAAACAGAGCTGTGATTTAAGGGAAAAAAAATGACTGTTCTGGTTTTAGTATGTGTGCCTTGGCTTTTGTCATATATTTCTTTTTTGTTATTTCCCCTTTAGGTCACTCTGTGAAAATATACTATATATCATTTATTTAATATGTCTGCCTAAATATAATTCCTGGATAAACAGAGTGAAGTTACTCTCACCGATGAATTAAGGTCAAAACTAGTTATTAATACAATGCTAAAGTTACCCCAAACTGTGATGATATTTACAACATGGTTTGTTCTAAGATAATATTGGGGGCTAGGGAGATGGCTCAATATTTAAAGGTGCTTGCTTGCAAAGCCTGCCAATCTGGATTCAATTCCCCAGACCTCACATAAAGCCAGACACAAAAGTGATGCATGTATGTGTCATTCATTTGCAGAAGTAAGATGCCCACACACACAAATACACATACACATATGCAAATAAGTTAATAAATACATTTTAAACACACAATCTTTAAAGTGATCTCAAAAGTAATTTGGGAAAATTTATTAACATGCTGCGCAATTTTTTTATTCCTTTCATTTTCTCTGGGAGGATAATATAGGTATTACAAAATAACTAATTTGGGTACAGTTTTCCTATAATGCCCTAAAATGTTTCAGATAAAATTTATATGTTTTGATTCAAATCCATTTCTAATTCCAAAATTGTATATGGATGCTTACCCATTCGTATGTGGAAAGAAACCTTGTTTATTTGGTAAAGATGTAACACAGTTTGCTTACTCATTCATGTGTGGGAAGAAATTTTGGTTGTTTCTAGTTAGGGATAATTATAAAAAACGCTGTTATATATCCAGGTACAAATATTTGTGCGAAAATTTTAAACCTATGTGAAAATTTCCAAGGAGTGTGGGTGCTGAGCCGTCTTTTAAGAGCGTGTTTAGTGTTGTATGCAACCACCACGCTGTCTTTCAAAGTGATTGTACCAATCAGCTTTTCTGCGAGTCGTATTATCAACACTGTTTGATATTGTCAATTGGGGGATTTTATTTATTCTAAAACATCTGTATTGGTGTTTTATTATTTTTCTTGGCAATTCTGCACAAACCTATGTTGAGAAATTTTTAATTGACTGTTTTTCAGGAAATCATTTTAATTTATTGACAAGTATTTTATTCATTCTCTTGGAGAGTTATTTTTTCCCACCATACCCAGAATCAGTTTGTGTTGGTGGATGGAGTTTTTTTGCATATATTTATTTTCTACAGGTTGAACTCTCTCCTGATCCTGGAGGCTATGTAGGCATTTTGGAATCGACTGTACTCATTGGATCCAAAGATTCCCAGAGTTCCTGCTCCGGAGTGGACCCTGAAACTCCACCTGGACACCTGGATTCCATGTTGGGTTTGGTACACTTTTTAATTTTCTGTTATTTTTCTCTTATTACCTGGTAATCTCTTGAATTAAAAAAAAGCTTTGTTGTATAGTATTTAATTTTTTTTCAAATTTACCTGAAATATAATTGTTCTAAAATGAATGAAAATTCATTTTTTTGGGGTGCATATCTCCTTTATATCCCACCCATGTGTCCCACCCAGGTGAAATAATTTCTTTGTTATAGATTAGCAAGAAAGAAAAATATATGTTAAATAAGTAAGGATTCCAAATTACTCTTCACAAAGCAGCTGAGAGGAGCAAATTGAAACCAAAATCAATGGATGGAAGGAAATAATAAAAGTTAAAGCGATTCGTTATTTTTAAAACAAAAGTGACACATAAAATCAAGCACTATAGATTACTATTGATGAAGTTTTCAAAAGAGACAGTAAAATGAGAAAACTGAAAATTACTTAGATTTTTACAAATTGGAAAACATAGATGAAATGGACAAAGGTAATATAATTTTGAAAAACAAAAGTACTGCAAAGACCTATATAAGCCCCCAACTGGAATCCAATTCTTTTTCTTGAATAGCAATTAAGTCTACAGTGTGCTCTGGGGCTGAATCTACCTGCTACATGCACTTGTTTTATTACCTCCAGAGACCAGAACAAAGGAGCAGGTTCAATTTTACTTTAGGATTTCTGTGGAAAGAACTGGGTAGCAAAGAAAAACTTGCAAAGGAACCATCTGAGGACCAACATGTGATATTTCCAGGCTTCCTATGAAGGTACATTAATTCAAATGATGTATTAAGTTTGTGTGAATATACATACATACATGTGTTCATGTGTGTGGTCACACGTGACTAGGGGAAGACATGAGATATTGGCTGTCTTTCTCAGCTGTTCTCAGTCTTGTTTTCTTTTTCAACACAGGGTCTTTCACCCAATCTAGGCTGTATCTACTCTGCTATCCTAGTCACAGTAAGTCCTTAGGGTTCCTCCTGTCTCTGCCTTCCCAATTCTGAGATGCCACCATACCTGGTATTTTATGTAAATTTCTGGAGTCTGAAATGGGATACTAATGCCTGCATGCAGGCTCTTTAAAATGAAGCTATATATAGATGATATAGATATAGATATAGATATATAGATATATAGATATATAGATATATAGATATATAGATATATAGATATATATAGATATATATATAGATTTATAGATAGATAGATAGATATATCTTCCTCAATTGGTTGTGTTTGAGAAATAGACCTATAGATCAAAGGAACAGAGTGGAATTCACAAGTAAACATACAAATAAGGCCATTTGTTTTAACAGAAATGCAAAACACCTTTAGTAAAAAAAATAGGAAGAATTTTTATTTATTGCTTTGCAAGTTTAGAGAGAAAATCAGAGGGGAAGGATTGAGTGTGCTAGAGCCTCTTGCCACTGCAAACAAACTCCACGTATATCCACCACTCTGCATATGGCTTTATGACTGGGGATTCAAAGCTGGACCATCAGGCTTTGCAAGCAAGCTCATTTCACGAATCAGCCATCTCTCCAGCCCAGGAAGAATTTCTAAAATCAAACATTCTTATATTTTTAATTCTTTTTATTTTTTGCAATTTAAATGAGTCTCTCTCCTCTCTCTCTCTCTCTCTCTCTCTCTCTCTCTCTCTCTCTCTCTGTGTGTGTGTGTGTGTGTGTGTTCATGTGTGAGTGCAGGTGTGACGTGCCCTTGGAGGTCAGTGGACAAACCTATGTATCAGTCATTGACTTCTACCTTACTTGAAGGTCTTTTGTTGTGTGTCACTGCAAGGCAGGCTGGCTGCTCCAATGAGCTTCTAGAATTTTCTGGGTATGGCTGGATCATCCTTGCCACTGCATCTAGTTTTCACTGTTTTCTGGAGATCCAAACTCGGGTCACTGTGCTTGCACATGTGCTTTAACCCAGTGAGATTTCTCCTTGGCTCCACAGTGAAATGATACTGAACATCAGTTGGACATCATATGCCAATAAAACCTTAGTCTCAAGTCTTTAACAAAAATAAATTCATAGCAAATGAATGAGCATGGGACTAATTATAAACTTAAAAGGCAAAAGGAAAACTCCTATTAAAAGAAAATAAATTCTTAAATGAGTTTTATCAAAATTAGAAATTCTTATATTTTGGATAATTCTGAAAGTACCCAGGCCACTGTTTGGGAGATAATATTGTTAATCATATAGCTTTCAAGTGTCTGTATACGCATACACACATATACACACACATTTAAAAACATATATAGAGAGATAGATATACATGGCATGTGTATACATAGTATGTATATATGTATGTCTATATAGAAAATATGTACATATATAGTATGTATGTATGTATGTATATACATATAGAGAGAGAAAAGGGCATAGAGAAAGAGGAAGAGATGGAGAGCTCTCATGAGGAATGTATATAAACAAAACAATGCAGAAACAGCCCACATAAAGAATATTTAAAATCTTTGGACAAACACAAGTAATAATCCTTTGGAGGTGGAGAGATGGCTCAGTGGTGAAAGGCATTTACTTGCCAAGCCTAATGGCCTGGGTTCAAGTCCCCAGAACCCACGTAAATCCAAAGGCAGCACAAAGTGGCAGGAATCTGGAGTTCATTTGAAGAGTCAGAAGGCTCTGGCATGATCATTGTACGCTCTTATTCTCTCTCTCTCTCTCTTTCTCTCTCTCTCCCCTCCCATTGCAAATAAATAGTTTTTTAAACAATATTAATCACTAAAATGCAAAATTTTCCAGAAGAAAAGACCTCACATATCTATGAGAATGGCCAGAAACAGAATCAGCACCGGCTCCTGACCACAGAAACTGGAGAGACACAGCAGACCAGGAACTCTCAGTTGCTGGTGATGGTGGTACAACAGAGAGGGGTTCTGCAGAACTGGGAGCTGTTTCTTGCAAACCTACCTTAGTGTAAGCACCACAATTGTTCCTACCTCCACCTTTCTGTTTTGGTGACAGAAAAAAAGATCTTATGAACTATGGTGGCAGTTTTGGGTTCTAATCACTACAAACTGTAACCATCAAATGTCCTTCAGTATATAAAAGGATAAAGAAACTGGGGCTCAACCACATGGTTACTCAGTCAAGGGAGGAAGGGAACTATAGAGGCAAGGAGATGACAAAGATAAATGTCACATGTGCACAGTGTGTAGTCTTAAAAGGCCACACGCTACATGACGATACCCAAATGACATTCAGGAAAAGAAAAATAAAACTAAAGGAACAGCAGTTGCTAAGGTTCAGAGGTTATCCACAAAAGGAAAAATGTTGGGAGCTTTCCAGGTCAAACACTTGTGTTTATTCGCTTCTGTCATAGATCAGTAATATTGTTTCCCAAAATTTTAGTACTATCTACAAAATCAGCTAATTTTTACTACACATAAGTTCAAAAATCAGATCGTTTCATGAGTCTATATAATCACTTCATACTGTTAGAATTTTTTTCCCATTAAAAGTGAACTGTGTAGGTGGGAAAGAAGACAGGAAACAGGAGATCCATGGGAGGGGATTATGGTCTTGGTATATTGTATATACATATCTAGGTTGGCAATAAAAAAGTTTCTTTTAAGTAAATTGAACAATCATAGTTTCAAACACAATTTGTTTTTATTGATTCTTCACTTAATGGTAATATTCTGACACATGTCTGACAGATGTATAAGTATACCATCATGATCCCTGATACTTCATATGCTGATTAAAAACAAAGAAATAATTTTTAAACAGACCAGTCACTATATATGTGGACATCACGCATTACTCATTGGGTGAGTCAAGAATTATATGATTTGGTGTGTGATCATGACTCTCATGTTCTAAATAAACTCATTTTACACCCTTCATGTCCTTTCCCAGAATGGATGGCTTCAGTGATTCTTCACCTCCTTCATCCAATTTCCAGTAAAACTAACAACCTGAGTTTTCCTACATCCGCCCCACCCTAGGGCAAGGACAACCTCCTGTGAGGACCAGCTGCCCGGTGAGAATAGGATGTTTCCATCCACTTCTGTATATTGACACTTGCTCTGCTTCTGGCCATAAATCACCGGATGACATCACATTGTTGCTATAAATCCATGAACAAATAAGCTCTCCTTCCATTAGGGAACATAAAACGCTCCATTTTCAGCCTCAGTATGCATACTGTTTATGAAGTTGCTTGCTGCTTTCAGGGTTGGTACAAGAGAACATCCACTGTTTCTTTCTGGCCCTACTCCAGAGAGCTCTGTGAATATTGCCCATTTTCCAAGATATTTGGTGGGAACAGAACAGTAGAGCAGAGCTACATTTTCCATGAGGGACATTTCTCTATTGCCCAGACAAATTAAACCCACTGTTTTATGAGGCTCTTCAAAGGAGCTGTGGAAATGGTTCCCTACATTGAAATGGACACCTCGAGTCAGTAAACCGCTCACACTGGGACAGAGTCCAGAGTGTGCCTCTTGTAGAGTATGTTCAATATCAGCTTCAGAATTCAATGCTCAGTTGCTTGAATTCTTTAGGGAAAGTGAAGCCATGAGCTAATCTGTGACATAGCATGATGTCCTGGTCAGCCACACACCTCTGGGATGAATCTCCAAACTTGGCACAATGGGGAGGAAAGTATTTATTGAAGTTATAGATCCAGCAGAAGTTCCAGAATGGAGAGAGAGGCTGGCCCCCTTTCATAGATCCAAGCAGAGAGAGAGAAACCCATCACCAGCACCTCAAGCAAGCAAGGGAACTCCAAGCTAGCGAAGAGCAGGAACTCCAGGCTTGAGCTCAGACTGCTCTTTGCACACGTATAGCTGGAATTCAAGACCCATCCCAGACACACCTGAGGGCTGGACCCTAGGATCTGGCTAAGGTGACATACCTTCCAACCAGTTACCTGGAGAAAAACCTTTAATAAGTCTTGAATCTATTGGGGGACATTCCTTCAAAATACCACAGATGGGAAAGCACCATGAACTCAAAGAGTTTACCTGCTTTAGTGAGGGTGGGAAGGATATGAAATCTACAAGAATTTAACATCAAACAAGAGGAGACAAATGGTTCTGTTCTCATTCTTCCACTTTATTATTCAAAACAGAAAATGCTATTCTTGTCCTAACATCTTCAGCATTCAGCTCTAATTCTCTATTACGCTTATTATGCCTGGTGTTTGGTTTAAGGTTTAAATCAGGAGTACATTGGAGTGAAAAATAAGTGGCAGGAAGTTGTCTCATGTTTGATCAAAGAAAGAGATGGGTGAGGGGCTGGGAAGATGGCTCAGTGGTTAAGTGTTTGCTTGCAAAGCCTGCTGGTCCGAGGTTTGATTCCCTAGTTCCCAGGTTAAGCCAGATGCACAAAGTGACGCATGTGTCTAGAGTTTATTTGCAATGGCAAGAGGCACTGATGTATCCATACTCTCAATCTGTCTCTCTCTCTCCTCTCTTTGCAAATAAACACATAAAAAGATGATAGAATATATATATATATATATATATATATATATATATATATATATTCCACATACATATTATATATAAATACATATCAGGACAATATGTAAACACAGGTTGTGAGTGGTTCCTTTAATCCATTCAGTTATCTTTGACAGGTTATCCAAGCCAATCACTGTTTATCTTTTCATATTGTCTTTCCTTCTTGGTATCTAAAATAAAGTATTTGGTAGGAAAGGTTTCAAATGGCTGTCTGGCTATGTTTATGGTTTTTGGTTTCAAGTTTTACATAACAAGAAAGTAACTGTACTAATAGCAAATAAAATATACTGAATTCATTTATGATATATGTTGTATGTCTTCTCATCTTAAAAATCTACAATAAGTCTCTGGTGAAGGTACTTTTTCTTCACATCTTATAAAGCATATAAATGTTTTAAATGATCATATAAATATCTTACATAAATATCTTTTAGATCTTATAAATCGCTATCAGAAAGTTAGGCTTCTATTTCACATTTCTCTCCTTGGATATGGAAGATCCTAATTTCAAATGTATCTGTAGCTGAGTTGGAAAAAAATGTTCTTTTAAACATAATTCAATACCGATTTTACTTTTACTAATTTTTTTATTGTCCATAATGAGTTACAACATTTAGTGGGCAAACAATGAGTTGTTATCGCCAATTCCCAGCTGCCCTCCCCTCCCCCCTCTGCTGGATAACCTCCTCCATGGGTCGTCTGGATCAGTCCTTGTGACAGGGGCCCATGGATAGCCTAGTATTCAGCCAGGTTCTCCCAGCCATGCCTCTGGATAATCTCCCCACCACGGCTCTCAAGTTGTAAATAATTTACCCAAATTTACCCAATAATTAAGGTATAAGTTAAGATCTTCACCATTTGAAAAACAGTGTTTACGAATTTACTTTTGTGATGTTTTAAATTGATTAATTTACATATGCATGTGTGACTCTGTGTGTGTGTGTGTGTGTGTGTGTGTGTGTCTGTGTGTCTGCATCTCTGTGTATGTGTGTTTTGTGGGGAGGGTTTTTCTCTTTGAATTTTCTTTTGGTTTTGGTTTCTGTGTGTATTTTTTGTTGTGGTGACAAGTCATTCATGTGGAACAAACCATGGATTTCTATTTGGACCTCAACCTGACTCACCCTCACACCACCAGCATTGGCTCTTTCTCTTGTTCAAATTCACTGAAGGACTGCATTTCATGAGAAAGTTGTACATTTTTGTTCAGTACACTTGTGAGAATGACAGTATTCCCAACACACACACACACACACACACACACACACACACACACACACACACACACACACACACCTCTAGCCTGAAATTTGGACTATAAGATTGTTCCTGTATAGATTAAGATTACCATGTACAGGGACTGACCAGACAACAAATGTAGTTAATTTACATCCTGATAAAATCCATAGAGAAACTAGTCCTCACTGTTTATAGAAAGTTGCTAAAAATTGGGAATTTATGGCAGTTGCTTACATTCTTATAACTAGAGATAGATGTGAGTTGACCTGGCTCATTCCACAGGGAAGACTTCTTGAATTGCAGTATATCTGTTCAATTTTACTCCTCATAATCCTAAATAGCCTTGGAGATTTTAAAGGAAATTTTACCACTGTAAATAAATCCAACAAAAGCATAAATTCCTACAGAATAATGATTATGAGAAGACATGGGCATTTGAGGCCCTGTTTCACCAGTGAGGTTATCTTGCTTGGCAGATTGGTTGTCTGTGGTTTCCAGCACAAGGCTGAGCCTGCCAATATTTCACCATTCATGGGGAGGGAGTATGCATGACACCCCATAATTCCTGGAGTAGTTGAAGACAGTTAATGGTTACTGCAGGAGACTCAGGTTCATCAGTGGTGTAGTAAGTAACCTTCCACCCATGATCATGCAAACAATTCAACTGAATTTTTAAAAGAAATCTTTTATTTCTTTCTTTATTTATTTATGAGAGAGAGAGAGAGAGAGAGAGAGAGAGAGAAAGAAAGAAGTGAGGGAAGGAGGAAGAGAATGAGAGAAGTGGATAATGGCCCTGCTCAGGATTCTCAAGAATTCTCCATAGAAATATACCCACCCCTGGCTCTGAATAATTAAAATGCATCCCAAAGAATCAGAAAATAGGCAAAATGGACCCATTTTACAAGTAGAAAAAAGTATTATTCCTAAAGTAAAATTTAGAGGAAAGTGAACAAGAGAACCTTTTGGAAAAGAACATGAATGCAACTGTTTTCAATTTCACGTAAGACACAACTAATAGCCAAAAGCTGATCAGAGAGAAGACAGCAATATTGACCACTGCTCATCATATCAGAGATGAGGATGAGGAGTTTCCTGTTCTTTGCACTTGTCTCCAGATTGGGGAACTAATTTGAAGGCTATCTGCCCCATACCTAGTGGTAGGTGAGTTGGGAACATCTTGGAAAGTTACACCCACATCTGAGTCCAGTCTATGTTCTTTGTTTCTTTTTTTTAATTGTCCATAATCAGTTACATTGTTTAGTGGGCCAACAATGAGTTGTTATCCCCAATTCCTCATTGACCCCCTTCCACATCCCCAGTCAGCTACCAAGTGAACAGGTTGCTGCCTGACTCTCCCACCTCCACAGAGAGGACCATTCTACCCTTCCTTCCCACCATGATACAGAAAAATCCCTTTGAAATCCATCAGTGGTTTCTATCATAAATTTTGGTCACAGTGAAATAAATGTAATGAACATAGGGAAACACAAGAGAACCCTTCTGGATACAGTGATGGTCATGTGTAACCTTTCCTATTTAGGGATCCTATCATGAAATTTCCTGTTCAAACAGGGACAGAAAAAAAAAACATAATCATTTCTGCCTTTGTGCTATTCATGAGGCTAGAATCCCCAAATCCAAACATGGTAATGATGTCACCGTGTGTTTTATTGTCTGTGGGTTTCCTTTTTAATCTGGGAATTATATTCCTTTTAATGTACCGTACTCTTCAACGGATGCACGTGAATATAAAGTTGTATATTGGGAGGAAATTCCATGTGATATTGATTTGGTTCATGTGAGGAATATTTTACAATGTTCTGCCTAGTGCCATAGAAGCAAGTCTGTGTGTGTGTGTGTGTGTGTGTGTGTGTCTGTGTGTGTGTAATTTTAAATTAAAACTTAATCATGAGAGACAACTTATTCAGGTATCTATCCAGGTTTTAATTAAGACTTAATTCAGTTCCTTTGGAGAGCTATTTTTCTCTATTTATGGACCAAAGTGTCTGGCCAAGGTACTCAAGAAAGTACAGTGGGTGGTTCACAGTTCACCAGGACCTGCCAGCCTTAATATGTCCCAAACAGTGTTATCTTAGAAGCTTAATTTTTCTCTACATTTTTTGTTCCCCAATCCCAGTTTTTTGACAGAAAAGCTTTATATGCCTACTATCAGCAAGGAAACATAATGATTACTCAAACTGAAGCAGGTACTACTAAATATTTTCATTTCAATTTGGAAATATAAGATGGAGACTTCAATATTAACTCAGTCAGTTTCAACTCGATTCACCATGTGTGCAGCTAATGCCATTAAGAATTTGCTAATATGGTTCCGACAGAAACAAGTGAAGTATTATAACAAGCCCGAGTGGTACATACTCTACAACGAGTTGATTATATTTATATGTTTTCTTGCAAACTCCAGTGGTATTTCTTAAAAAATTTTTAGGTGTCAACATATGGTTTCAATTTCTCTGAAATATATAACATAGCTTGTTCTCAGGGAAAATGATGTCAAACAGGGCTTGTAAATGTATCTTGAAGTAAAACTTAACATTCAGCCCTGTCTATAAGCTTCCTTGGCTAACGTCTCCAAAACGACTTCAGATGGAAAATCACACCCTTACCCCAATGAAGTTTTCTCAACTGCAAAAGGTTTCTCTTTTTTCTACACACTAATGTATGCTCCAGCAAATCTCTAAGTGTAAAAAAAAATATGCACATTAGCCTACATGTTAACAAAATTTTGAATATAAAAACATTGGCATTTAGCTTCTTGAAGGATTTGCTTTAATAACCTGTTCTATACCAAATCAGACTGAAAAATTCAGGCTACCAACGTTTTGAAGACAGGATATTTCCAGGACAAAAATCAATTTAAAGAATTATAAAAATTCCCCCTTGGTGTCCTATTGTTTCATAAACAGAAAACAGTTAGCAAAATAGTGTTACATTTGATTCCTAATAAAAACATATGGCCAGAGAATGTGATTGTATTTCCTGGCATACTAAATATTTTTACAGAATTGTTTATCTGTAAAACACATTCTTTACAATCCGCTATTGTGTAATTATTTAGTATATTCATATTTTTCTTTATCTTTATGAGTATATGCATGGTTACATAAAATACATTTTTTGTTTGTAGAATAGCACTCAGGCATGTAAATTTAAACTCTGCTTGATATGTATATGTAATGTCTACATGATTTCCCATATCCAAATAGTGTATGGAAACATTTTTAACTGCATGTCAAGTTATAAACTCTCAAAGAAAACAGATTTTTTTTTAATTTTATTTGTATCAACCACATCCATGTATAATGTGTGCATAGTAAACACTGATCAAGAACCAATATAATTTACACAGGGAAACCATGAACATTTATGTGAAGAAAAAGTCAATGTTGATTAAAAAAAATGGTATTTTTGTCTCAGTTATCTCCCATCCCCCCCCCAAGATTCAAATGATTTTCTGGAACTGATAAATTATCCAGCAGTCTATTAAACCCTATTCCTAAATTACTCAAGATGTCTACGCTTCACCACCTTCCCACTGTTATTGTTTTGTCTCACGCCTGTGGTGTTTATAAAATATGCAGATAGAAGCAGACTAAATAGAGTTGGGCAGACCATGCTTGACCGAGAGAGAGAAACTCTGTGGATTTCCTTCACCAGCCTAAGAATATGTCTGCTGTGTGTTCACCAAACCTCTCCCTGCTTTTATCCATCTGTGATTTCTTTTATTTACAAAAGTGAAGGAAAAAAATATGCTGGAAAAATGTTTATGAAATACCAGCAAGCCCACAAAGCAAAATTATACATCAATCAGGACACTGAGTTCTGTCTTTTTTATGTGTTAGTATCGTACCTTTAATATATCAATTCAGAGCAGCAAGCTCTCTGAATGATGCTAAATGTCTTTCATCCTTTATAAATAGCGTGCCTAACTAACTATTAATATCATATTTCTGGAACACAGAAATTTATATTTATATTTACAAAGTTATTGGACTTTCAGTGTATTACCCATTTTGTAGTGATTTTCACAGCTTTTGAAACTTACAATAAAACCAGCTACCATTTATTGAGGTGC
>PVHP010025650.1:0-25179 GCA_004024765.1 Zapus hudsonius | reverse complement strand
ATTTATTTTTAATTTTTGGTTGTTACCTGTCATGAACTGATCCCTAAGTATCAGAGAACAATCTTGTCTTTGCTTAGATTATTATTATCTATTTCTGAAAACTATATCCTATTTTGCTAGACAGGGTCTGGTTTTGTTTTGGCATTGGCCACAAGGAGAGTTAAGAAATTTAGACCAGCACTAGACTATAAAAGTAAAGTCAGTAGAGTTAAATGTCAAATATTTATAAGTGAACAGTAGTACTATTTTTATTTAAGTGGGCAAAAATCCAGAAAGTTAAATTATCTTGTAAATGGAGATAATTTGAGTTAATTTGTATGTAAGAACAATTGCTTAGTTGTTTTTTTTTTTTTCAACTTAAATTTCTGTTGCTTCTTGGTCTTCTAAGTTTAATTCTCCACAGAATGCCCCTCCCTTAGGATCTTACTTATTCCAAGCTTTGGGTATTGTAATACCTCAATAAGTTGCATGGAACTGGTTTCATTCTATCCCATCTGGTCCTTGCACATTGTGGCTTCCTTCATGTGGATGGGCACACCCGTGACTAGAAGCTCTTACCATGGCCTGTCACCTCACAGTTACCTGGCTGAGGCCTCTTGATCGAACCTTGCTGTGCTCATTTCTTGTTGCAGGTTCCTTGCTGGCAGATGAGATGTTTTTATTTCTCAAACTGCTCTGATTTTGTCCGCTTAATAAAACATGATACAGTTATTAATTTCTCTTTAAAGAAGTCTTTTTTTTTTTTTTTCTCGAGGTAGGGTCTTGCTCTAGTCCAGGTTGACCTGGAATTCACTATGTAGTCTCAGGGTGGCCTCAAACTCACGGTGATCCTCCTACCTCTGCTCCCGAGTGCTGGGATTAAAGGCGTGCGCCACCACGCCCAGCTAAAGAAGTCTTTTAACTTCTTGCCTCTGACTTGTCCTTCGAGGTGTCCTAGCACATTGCCTTCAGTTGTTCTTCTTTTTCATCTGCGAGTGCTGCCTGTTTAGAGGCACATGCCACGTCGTTTCCAGTGATTCTTTAGCTATGTTGGTGTCTCCATAAGTTTCTTACACCTTCTGAAACTTATAAAAAACACTTTTGATAATGCCTTAGACATGTAATAAATTTGGGGTACTCTTTCCCTGTTAATTAATATAAAAGCCTGTAGAAGTAGTAATTTTTGGATGTAAGCTAAGTGATTACCTTTAGAGCAAGGTTGAGATAGTGGTGTATTTCTCACATGCATATGCTACCATAAAGACAAAATTTATTATACCATCCTTTAAATATGATAACCTCATCTATGAAATATTTATGTAAAGGAATATCATTACCAGAATTCTTGAACTTTAAATATTTTGAGGTTCATTGGATAATTTGAGAGTTTGATTTTATATAGCTTAGGCATGCAGTATCTTCCAAGTCAGGAAAAGAAATGGTCAAACCTTGGGGGCTAGAGAGGCAGTTCAGTAGTTAATAGTGCTTCCTTGCAAAGCTTGCCAGCCCCAGGCTTGATTCCCTAGCACCCACACAAAGGCAGATGCAAAGCGACACATGCATTTGGAGTTCCTTTGCAGTGACAAAAGATCCTGCTGTGTGTGTGTATACACATAAATTTAAAAATTAAAGAAGAAATGATCAACTTTTTTATAGATTTCTGATATGGTCTTTTATAAAGAAAATGGATAGAAAAAAATGCCCAGAAGAATATATTGTTACTATTGATTAGCTTTCAAATGGGTAGTCATACTGAAAAGATAACCATCTACCCATCCATATGCATTTGGATTCAGGGTAACCTGTTGTAACAAATTCATACAGTAGTATGAAGTACTATAGAAGTTTATTTAGTTTTTTTATTAAATATTTTATTTATTTATTAGAGAGAGAGAGAGAGAGAAAGAGAGAGAGAGAATGAATATGGGTGCACCAGGGCCTCCAAGCCACTGCTAATGAACTCCAGACACATGCACCCTCTTGTGCATCTGGCTGTATATGGGCACTGGGGAATCGAACTCTGGTCCTTCTGCATTGCAGGCAAATGCCTTAATTACTAAGCCATCTCTTCAGCCCAGTTTATTTAGTTTTTGTGTGGTTAATCTATTGGTCCTTGCAGATGGTAAGTGAGCTTCGTAAGGCCTTTGAAAGAGACTGCACACAGGCCCAGGCAGACAGACAGCAGACAGACACACTCCTACATTGTTGCTTTTCTTCACTTGCATTGCCAAGGCAGAGTTCCTGCCTAGAAGAGTAGGGGATGAGAAAGCAAAGCAAACATTTTTAAATAAAGTAGCGTGGCAGGTGTTGAATACATTATTGATTACATTACTTTAACTTACATTCCCTTGTCTAGGAATTAGTTCTCATGCCTAACTACAAGAGAGGTAGGAAATAGTCTGTGTCTGTTTTTTGCCCTCAACTATAGCTATTTTTCATGGAAAAAGGGAAAGCATTTTTTATGAGGGGGGTAACAGTCCATCACAGCATACTTCTGTATCACATATATTGCTATTATAACTGAAAAAAAACCAATCCATTGCATTGTTCCAAATAATGCACTCAGGAAGCAAGTTCACAAGGTATGGAGAATATAGATAGCATAAAGGTAATTTCCCATTCTCTCTCATTATCTCAGCCATATTATTTTTCCTTGCAGAAAACCAGTGTTTCCATTTCTTTCTGTTGTAAGCTATACTTTTTAAACTTTGGATTAGTGATTAAGTCTTATTCAAAATTTTCTTTTTATTAAGGTTCCTTTTTTTTCTTTATAATTGTCTTATTCTGTAACTGGCTACCATGATTTACTTCCCATGACTTCTCAGTATACCTGAACAATAAAGAATGAATGTTGACATAGAATAAACTTCTAATATTTAATATATTGAGTTTGACGAGTTTTGACATATATGTACACAGCTTTGAAACCATCACCATAGTCATTATAATGAACATTTTTTTCTGTCACCTCCAGAAGTTTCCTTATGGTCTCCCCCTGTTCCAGAGTTAACCATATGACCTACTTTCTATCATTGAAGGCTAGTTTGCATTTTTAAATTTTATATTAATGGACATACATTGTGTGCTTTTTTTCCCTGCCTGTCCTGGAGGTTGAAACCAGGGTCTTTCCCTGAGTTTATGCTTGCTTCTTTAACATAGCATCATTATTTTGAGATTTTTTTTTCTTGTTCTTTCATTCATTAGTGGCTAATTTCCTTTTACAACTGAATATAATTCCATTTTCTGCACAGACTATTTTTATTAACCCATTCACCCGCTAATGAATATTTGGATTACCTCTAGGTTTTGACTCTTGCATATAAAACTTATTAACCTTGTACAGGGATATTTTATTTAATACTTCTGGGTGAATTGTCTGAATTATATGATGAATATATGTTTAACTGTTCAGAAACTGGCAGACTGGGTCAAAGTTGGTGTCACGTTAGATCCTGCCGCAGCAGGATGTGAAAGTTCTATTGGTTTAACATCCTCCCCAACACTGTGTATAATCAGCTTTCTAGTATTCAGCCATGTGAATTGTATATAGTATTATCTTATCTTTTGGGCCAATAATATGTTAAATATCTTTTCTGTGCTTACTGAGTTTAGATTTAGGGTTTTGAAATTTGATTTGTCTTATTATATAATAAATAGCATTTATATATTTCAGATACAAGTTTCTTGATAGTATGTTGTGAATATTTTCTCAGTCTGAGTTGCTGATTTCTTTTTAAAATAATATTTTGAAGAGCAGACTTACACATATTGATGCAGTATATAAGTATTAAAATAGAGTAGGTTTTACATTTAGGTTTGTGATCCATTTTGAGTTAGTTTCTCCCTCCCCCCCAAAAAAAGGTGTGATCTGGAGTGTGAGGTTTATTTTTATTTATTTATTTATTTATTATTTTTTGGTTTTTCAAGGTAGGGTCTCGCTCTAGCCCGGGCTGACCTGGAATTCATTATATAATCTCAGGGTGGCCTTGAACTCACAGCAGTCCTCCTACCTCTGCCTTCCTAGTGCTGGGATTAAAGGCATATGCCACCACGCCCGGTTTATTTTTTCTTTTCTCTTGTTAAAAAGACGTTTACTCATTAGACTTCAGTATCAGTAACCAATTAATTTTTTTCATCAGTTAGTTTATTTGTGTGTTTGTGTATGTGTGTGTGTTGTGTGTGTGTGTGCACCATGGCCTGTAGCTACTGCAAACACCGCACCTGTACCACTTTTTGGTGTCTACCTTACATAGGTGGCGTGGGAATTGAACATGGGCATTACACTTTGCAAGAAAGAGCAATTCACCACTAAGCCAGCGTCCAGCTCCAGTAACAAGTTTCTTACACTAGGTTTAATGTTGTTTTGATAGCTCACATTCAGGATGTTTTGTGTGATCCTGAATCTTTCTTCTTAGATCACAGAGCACTGATGATAAATTTCTCAGGTTGTTAAAATTGGGTTTTTAACTGGCTTCACTACAATCTGATATTTTACTTATAGGTGTTACACATAATATTGCATTGCTTCGAGAAGTGATAATCAACTCACACTTTGTGAAAGGAGACTTCAGCACTAAGTTTCTCTCCGACGTGTATCCTGATGGCTTTAAAGGTTGGTATACACTGATATATTTTAGAGATTAAAAATTCTTTTAGGTTATTTTTATACTTAATTGCAACTTTTGTATTTCGAAATTAAGGGCTTTGGCCTATGCTATATTTCATATATGACCATATTCAACATATTCTTGACTATTGACAGTCATGATTTTGAGTGTTCTTGAGTGACTTATGAAATGAATATAATAATGTGAAGCTTTTTGGGAATGAGGAATTCAACTGTGTTGAATGTTTGAATTTAGTTTAAAGACACAACATGTAGGCACATAGATCATTGGTCTATTTTCTGATTTCTGAAAAATCAGGTTTGTGTTCCCTATTGATACGGATAATCACTGAAGTTCTTCTTTGGTAATAACTCTGAGATTTCTGAAAATCAATTGCTAGTCTCATTACTGAAAATTAAGATGCCTGAGGAGATAATAGTTTTTAGTGAAAAATGAAGTTTGGAATTAAGAAATGGATAGGATGTTAAGAATATCACTGAAGTTGTCAGTGGATATTTCCAGGTGGTAAAATGGTTTAACAAGTGGTAAACAGAGGCACCACTGGAAGCATTGCTGACATGTATTATTGAAGTATTTTTATTTATTTGTAAGAAGAGGGAGAAAAAGAACGAGAATGGGCATGGCAGGGCCTCCAGCTGGTATAAAAGAACTCCAGATTCATAAGCCACTCTGTGCACCTAGCTGTTTATGGGTACTGGGGAATCAAACCTAGGTCTTTCCAGGCTTTCCAGTTAAGTGCCTTAACTGCTGAACCATCTCTCCAGCCCAACATGTATTAAGATACCCCAGGGCTCACCTGAGACTTCATAGGAGTACCTAGATATAAATTTCTTTTTTTTTTTAAATTTATTTCTTTTTTTTTTCTAGATATAAATTTCTAATGAACTTGATGATTTATAAAGGTTATTCTTTGGTTTAAAGTGTTTTAGAAACTTGGGATATAGCTCTGTGATAGAGTACTTGCTTAGCATGTATGAGTCCCTGGATTTGATTCCTGGCACCACAAAACAAAATAAATAAAATAAAAAATATTTAAACTAAAATAAAGTGTTTTAGTATATAAAAAGCCTGTGCTATAGACTATATGTAGACTCACCTCAGCTTTACAGCTGTTGAATACATTTGTAAGGCAGATTTTATTTCAGAATAGTTCATGTTTGTTTAGATTTTTTTGTGTTAAGAGTTTTATGATTAGTATGAAGAGAACTTTAATTTTTTTTTAATTTTTTTTTTGTTTTGTTTTTTGGGGTTAGGGTCTCACTCTAGCCCAGGCTGACCTGGAATTCACTATGTAGTCTCAGTGTGGCCTTGAACTCATGGTGATCCTCCTACCTCTGCCTCCCGAGTGCTGGGATTAAAGGCGTGTGCCACCATGCCCGGCTTAGAACTTAATTTTTTATTTGTGCTCTTCAAAGAAAAAATAATGATTCATCAGGATTTTCCTTAAGCTTAAATTTTTAAAAAATATAAGATAAAACACATCCCTAAACATAATTTCAGCTTTATGATTTTGATTATTTCATTAATATCTATCATCTTCATGAGGTCAAAGCCACTTAGGCCTTTACCTCTGACAGCATCCCTAGCCATGAGTCATAGGAGACAGTAAGCTAAGATTTATTGACTCAGTGAAAAAAATCTTATCCATAGTGCTGATGAGAATGGTTACTTTGGATATTTCCTCTATCTGCTATTCTTAATGTCTGTCTCCTACCTTATTTCTTTGTGTTATTTTCATGTTAGTTTTTCTTTTCTGAATAGCTACCATCTCCTATTCAGATTATTGTTTCTCCTTTCCCCTTTTCCAGAGCAAGTCTTAGATGTATGAAGCTATCATCTTTGAGTATTTGATATATGTGCTTGAAAGAGACAGCAGGAAGTGGCAACTGAAGCTAATCCAGGATCTTCTCAATATGCTTGGGGCCAGGTCGTTTTGCCCTTTGGGATTACCCATCTGGTTCCCATCTGTCCTGCTTTCCTAGGCACAATTCACAGGCAGGTCTTCATGACTGCATTCAATTTTTCCAATATGTATGTCTGTTTCCCCAAATCTCACAAATGAGACATTTTTACTGAAGGCTGTCAGATTTTGACTTTGGAATGATTGTGTCTAAAGTTAAAAAATAGAATATTCAATAAATGTTATTGTTGAATTTGCAGATTCTAATGTTAAAAGCTCCCTTCCTTTAATTCTAAATAAAGGAAAAATGGAGACGATATTTTTAAGAAATATAATTGCAGGGCTGAAGAGATGGATCAGAGGTTAAGGCACTTTCCTCCAGTGCCTAAGGCCCCCGGTTCAATTCCCTAGGACCCACATAAGCCAGACCCACAAAGTGGTGGCCCTGGTGCGCTCTCTCTCTCTCTCTCCCCCTCCCTCCCTCTCTCTCCATCTATCTCTCTCTCTGTTTGAAAAATGAATAAATAAAATATTAAAAAATATATAATTGCAGTTAGTTCATAATGAGTATTTTGGACTTATTCCTTGGTTACCTTGGTATATCCTAACCTCAAGTCCCATTACTAGCAATTGTGAGAATTATCTTGTTGTTCTCAAAGGATACAGATTTTTGTTAAAAATCTCATCAGCATAATACATAGGCAATGAATTGGCCTTTTTTGCATTGCAAAAGAGTCAAATTTTTTATACCATTAAAAGTGATACTAGAGCTGGGCGTGGTAGGAAACTCCTTTAATCCCAGCACTTGGGAGGCAGAGGTAGGAGGATTGCCTTGAGTTCAAGGCCGCCCTAAGATTACAGAGTGAATTCCAGGTCAGCCTGGGCTAGAGGGAGACCCTACCTCAAAAAAACAAAAAACAAAATAAAAAGTGATACTATACTGTTTGGCTGTATTTCAGCCATTGGGATCATTAAATAATGAGTGGAGACTCTAGAAGGAAATCAAGGAAAAATAGTGCATTTTCCCTGTCATTGTGATGCTAATATCTCAAAAGAAAATAATCATGTAAAGAACAAACAGCAATCAGGGGTTGTGGTTCAGTTGGTAGAGTGCTTGCCTGGCATGCACAAAGCCATAGGTTTGATACCCAATACCATATAAAATGGGTGGGGGCATGTCTATAATGTCAGAACTCTAGAGATGGAGACAGAATCAGAAGTCATCCTCAGCTACATAGCAAGTTTGGGATACATGAGACCCAGTCTTTTTTTTTTTATGTATTTATTTATTTATTTTTAAATATTTTATTTATTCATTTTCAAGCAGGGGGGGGGAGAGAGAGCGCACCAGGGCCACCCCCTTGTGGGTCTGGCTTATGTGGATCCTGGAGAATTGAACCCGGGGCCTTAGGCACTGGAGGCAAGTGCCTCAACCACTGAGCCAACTCTCCAGCCCGAGACCCAGTCTTAAAACAAAGACCAGGAGCAAGGGAAACGGCTCAGCAGGTTCTTGCCCCACAAACATAAGGCCTGAGAGGATCTGAGAAGGCTTGAATGTGATCCCCAGAACCCATGTAAAAAGCTGAGTATGGCAACATGCATGTAACCTCAGTCCTGTTACCTTCTTGCTGCTGAGACAGAAGATCCATCCAGAAGTATCTTATGAAAGGAGTAAGTTTATTTTGGCTTACAGTTTAAGGAGAAGTTTCTTCATGATAGGGAAATCATGTATTGCAGTCAGCTTTCTGGTTGCTGCGCAGAAAGAACCCAAACAAAAGCGGCTTGTGGAGGAATGGGTTTATTTGGCTTCTGGACTCAAGGGGAGACTCCATCCTGATAGGGAAAACGATGGCATGAGCAGAGGGGTGGACATCACCTCTGCCACAGCACTGGAAACAGCGGCAGGAAGGTGTGCCAAAATACTGGCAAGGGGAAGCTGGCTTAGAACCCCATAAGCCCTCCCCCAACAACACAGCTTCATCGAGGTTGTAAAACCCAAACTGCCATCAGTTGAGGATCGATCTATCAGAACACATTCATTTGTTTGTGGGGGACACCTGGATCAAACCATGACAGCATCAGGGCATCACATTTTGTCACAGCAGCTTGGAGGAAAGAGCTAGCTAGCACTTGCAAGGGGGCTGGATTATAAAGTCCCATAGTTTGTTCCCACTGACACAACTCCCAAAGGTTCTGCCAGATGGGGACCCAGCATGAGGATCACAGACACTTGAGGCTATGGGGGACATTTTACATTCAAACCACTATAACACAGATGATGAGGCATGAGTAAATCAAAGGAGATTTAAGAAGAAGGTAGAAAAGTGCCCAAATGTCAGGGCAAACACACTTATGAATCTGAAGGAAAGAAAGGTAAATTCTGTTTTTTGAGTTAGAATTCAGAAAAATGGACCCACTCTAGGAAAGTCTGTGAGCATCTAAAGTGAGGGAAGGACTTGGGGGCTATTGGTACATTATCTCATAAAGGTGAAAATTATTCTTTCCAAGCATGTCTGTAGGTGTCCAGGTGAGTGAGTGACAGGATCCACCCTCCTCCCTTTCATTCCAGGAGAAGAGAGGCTGAGTCCTTTTTCCAATAATCTCCAGGACTTCCAATGTGTGTATACCTACTATAGTAGGATTTTTGGCTTAATGTTTCTGTAAACTGTTCCATATCTTCACCCTTACCCTTCAAGACAAGGTTCCCCTGTTTCTCCAATCCTGAGAAAATCTCTGAAATTGTTCCCTGTAAAGACAAACAGTTTCTGCACCCAAGATAGTATAAAACAGAGGATTGAGCAAAAATAACCTGAATTTGCTGACATTCCCTCCCCAACCTTCACTTCCTCCCTTGTTTCCTAGAATGATGGCAGACAGAAAGGTCTTCTCAGATATAGCCATAGACAATTCATCTCTTAGAAGTTTAAGAGCCAGCTCTACAGAGATTACCTAACAAAATTGTAAAGACTCCCAACAAAATGATTCAGCTAGATGACACTACACAGGAAGCCAGTAGTCAACAAAGCCACTGCCTACAAGGAGGGAACAAGCATGGCTCAGAATCAGGACATCTGCCAGCATTATTTATTACAGCCCTGCATTTAAAGAAAACAGCTCCAAGATGACTAAAAACAGATGATTGAATTAAAAAACTCATTTAGGGAGAACATAGACCAAGCTTTTAAAAGATTATGCATATGTGGTTTATCAGTTGCATGAGCCTTACAGCAGTATAGCACAGAACTTGTAGATAATTACAATATGCTTTTGATTGCCTAGTACCTACTGGTTGAATGAGCAGTTTGAATATTAATAAGCATTGTTAGGATAGAGTATTTTTGCTTGAAATTATTCTACTAAAAGACCAAGAAGGTAAGGGTTAATTATAAGGAGGAGAGTTCCTTCTCTAGTCTCCAATATTTACTATACCTATTTGAACAAAGGCAGTAATCTAGGTTCTAAGGATACAGAGATAAACCCTTTGGCCCCATGCATACCTTTTGTGAGGGGGTAGAGGCTGTAATTGAACCTGGCTACTTACACATACCATGCATAACTGCAGCCACTGAGCTCTACTCCCCCGCTTAACCCCAACACCACTTAAATCAAGAGCTGCAGCACCTTCTTCTGGCCATGTCTTCCTGTGTTTACAGCTGTCCCTGACTTGTTGACATGGTAGAGCAGAGGCTCAAGGGTGTAGTGATGTGAATGCTGCAAGCGGCTGGGGTGAGATAGCCTTAGAACTCCATCTGGGCCAAAGTTATACTTACAGTAAGTAGAAGTGACCTGTTCCTCTGAAGACTTAGGCTGCCTAGAAGCTGTTCTTGTTCTGTGTGCTGAGCAGGAGTTTTTCTTATCTTTCCAGCTACTCTTCATTTGTATTTTACACACTCATAGAATCATGCTTGTCATTTTTCTCAGTTTGGTTGAGAAGAGTTGGAAACCAATGTAGGATTGCAGCTCTGCTAATTTACATGCATACCTGGAGATAGGAACAGGAGGAATGTGTAACTCTCAAATTATAGGTATGATTCATCAGTAAGCGGAAGAATTTTCTGCCCTCATTGGACTTACTTCCCAGCAGGTTCAACTCCATTTCCACAACTGTCCCAGATTTTATACATGGAATCCTCCTCAGGAGAGTTGATGTAGTATCTTTGAGCTAATAGCCCAGAACCCAAGAATGAAATGCAGGCATGCCTTCCTCAACAGCAAACTAGCACACCTATGGGCCCACAGCAGAGAGTTCAAGATTACTCTCCTGCATGATCAGAAGTAGACTTATGCAAGACTGGAGACATGGTTTAATAGTTAAAGGCACTTACTTGCAAAGCCTGCTGACCCATCTTCTATTCCCCAGCCACCCACATGAGGCCCAATGCAGAAAATGGTGCAAGTTTCTGGCACGGATTTGTAGAAGCAAGAGACCCTGGTATGCACACATGTGCACACACACATGCAGATAAATAAATGCAAACTGTAAAAGAGAAATAGCCTTGTGCTAGAACTGTTCTGAATAGGATAGGTCAGTTATGACCAGATATCTTGCTTGTGGTTTCTGGATTTCTTCCTTTTTGGAAAATGGACCATCAAGGGTTAAAGCTGCCATGCATGACATACCAGCTTCCTTGAGAGATGTGGTGAATGATGGGTAATTTTATTCAGGAATCACCTTTCTCAGTGCTGCTTGAGTCAGCGTACTTGCAGCTGTTTAGACCACAGGAAATCCTGAGCGAGCATCTTGATATTAGAGGGTCCCCATGTGTTGGATTTTACCTTGCTGACAGATGATATGTACTATCCAAGTGTTTGTACAGAAATAACTTGTAAAATATTTTGAATGTGAATCACTGAAATACATTTTACATACTGACTTTGAAAGTATGTGTTTATGAAAAGCACTGTTCACTGTGTCCTAATTGTCTTGTTGGACATGACCCAGTAAATTGGTTTCAAGAACTGGCTTCTTCACAGTTTGATAAACACAATTTTGAAACAGTTCTTTCTCTTTAAAGTGAGGTCTGATGGCTTTGCCTTTCCCTGGTGCCTTCTCTTGTAGCTTGTTAGAAATGATGATTATCAGGCCCTACCTTGTCCTTTTTAGGCAGTCTCTGCAGGTGGAGCACAGGAATTGGGGCTCTAAACCATGCAATTTGGATGTCCAGTGAAGTTTGAGATGTGCTGGTCCTCTATGCTCCAAAAGGCTGTGGGGTCATGTCTAGCGATGTGTACTAAGTTACAGATTTGCAGGATGATAAGCCTCCCTGTCCCCTGCAATGCTAACTCCTTAATAGGTGCTGATGAAATTCTTGTCTGAATGGTGAGTAACTGTAAGATAGAAGCACAGATGTTAATGTTTTATATGTGGCTTGACTGAATGATTGATTTCCCTTAGGACACATGTTAACACAGAACGAGAGACACCAGCTGTTGGCCATTGCGTCATCACTCTTTGTGGTATCCCAGTTACGAGCGCAACACTTTGGAGAGCATTCAAGGTACGATAGACCTTTTACACTAGAATGAATGAGCAGAAAAATACTGATAATCTGATCTGCATAGGAAAGTGCCATTAAGAGACCTGGCTGAACTCAGGCTTCTCATAAGTCTCTGGAGAAGTAAAGTCATGCTCTTTAGATGTGGTGCTGTATAGGTATTAGTCAGACAATGTTGTTTAATTCAGAATAGAAAGCAGTATCTTAGCCTTCTAATTTGGACATTAGTAGAGATAAGATACTCTGGAGTTTGATGGGAATTCTATTCAAATAGTTTGTATGTGTTATTTCTGTTTTATTCATTTGTCTTGAAAAATGTCTTGAAATACAGTATTAGGAGTGTATATGGACAGATGCATATGCCTGCTTCATCCAAGCTGGTGTGTGGTGTTTAATCTTTGCAGTTTGGCTTCTGGGACTGGTTTTCTCATGGCTCAGGACTAGTGTGCCCCACGGTGCTGTCGTGGGTGTGTGCTCCTGTAGTAGTGTTTTCTCTTCTAAACCAGGAGCCCATGCCCCTTCCTCTATGTTGCTTATTTTGGCTGCTGATCTTATTTTCCCAATTTCTCTGTAAGTTTTATTGTTTTATCATTTATGACTTGGAAAAAGACACTAATATGTTCCTCATAGTATTTATGTGGTAAAATGATATGGCAATTTAAGGAACAAAAGAAAAGTTACATCAGAAACAATAGCAGTTATTTCTTTTTTTTTTTTTTTTTTCGAGGTAGGGTCTCACTCTAGCCCAGGCTGACCTGGAATTCACTATGTAGTCTTAGGGTGGCCTTGAACTCATGGCAATCCTCCTACCTCTGCCTCCCGAGTGCTGGGATTAAAGGTGTGCGCCACCACGCCCGGCTAATAGCAGTTATTTCTTACAAAGTGAATATGGTGAACATAATTTCTTATATTCATGCATGCTGACTTACTGTGGAATCACATTTATTCATAATCATTCTTCTCTTTAACACTTTGGGAGCTGGGGTTGTAACTCAGTGGTAGAGTGTGTGTTTAGCATGCATGAGGCCTGGCTTCCATCCCTAGCACCAAACAAAGATAAACACTTGCATTGACAGAAATGAGTCATTAAAAGCTCTATTAAACAGTCACTTCAGAGTATTTGAATCTAAAATAATTTGTTTGCATTGTGGTTTGGTATAAGAATTTGTTACCCTCATTGTTAATGATTAGAAAAAATAAAGATAACACCATAGTTCCTTTCAGCAGTCTTTATGTTTGTTCAAAATGCGTTTTCTACGTCCACTTGTTGTTCATGGATTAGGACGTCACTGTCTGAGGATCAGGAGGATGTACCTTAGTCTGGCTTGGGTCCATCTGCTTCCAGGCTTTTCAGATACTAGTGGAAATGCCATTCTGCTTTCACCAAATTGTTTTACTTCTCTTTCCTATGTTGGCTTTCTGCAGTCCTTCTTTCTTGTATTAGGGTTTGAAGCTCTGCAAGTTGCCATCTGTACTTTGTGCTATGATGACCAGTGTGGTGTTGACCAGGCAAACTTCCCTGGTGACATGTAAACAGAGGGGTTACAACTGTTTACAAGTGTTCAAGTCAGTAGTGTCAGCTACTACTTCCTGTTTCCTTATGCTTAAGTACTTTATAATGATTCTTTGTAACTTTAAAAATCTAGTGTAAAAAACTTTTCAGTTTCTTGAGGGAAATCTTGCAATTTCTGAATCACTTGAAAAGCTTCCAGGTATAGGTAGCAGAAGTCCTGATTTACCAAGGCTAGGGAGGAGGAGGTCTAGTGTGTTGGCTCAGGCCACTTCTCTCTGGTTCTCTTGGCTCTGCTTTCTTCTGGGCTTGCTTTGACTCATATGACTGAAAGCGAGATAGCTGCAGAAGTGCCAGGCCTGGATAAGAACAGGTTAGAGGATTGTGGTGTCTCTATAAAGTAATCTCTAAGAATTGGGTGCCTTCCCAGAAGTTACTCAACCACAGAATTCTCACTCATTTGTGCCATCCATTGATCCTTAAGCCAGTGTCTGCAAAGGGGATTGGAATATGATTCATTCCTCTCTGCCCTCTCCTCTCTTGAAACAGAGTCTTGCTATGTAGTCTAGGGTGGCCTCAAATTCACATCAACCTTCCTGCCTCAGCCTCTCACTTACTACAGAAGTGAAACACCTTCCCTGGTTTGGACTAATTTTTTGGTGTGGAATATAGGCTGAATAATTAACTACAGTAATTCTTTTCAAAAAGTCTGGTTTTTCTCAATACATCTTTAAAGGTTTTTAAATTGTTTCATATCTGGTCAAGTTGAGATTTTTAAGAACTTCATTTTTAATTTGTAATAAAAGTTTACAACTTGGTTTATTTTTTAAAAAAGTCAACAAACTGCAAGTACCTGTTAATAAAGGTCTTAAATAACTGTCTTTATGTTAAAAAAAAAAAAAACTATATCCATCCACCATCTACCTTTAGGATACTCTTCACCCTTCCCTTTTTTTTTTTTTTTTTGTTTTGTTCTACTTGAACAACACCAACACAGCCATAACATGGATTATCACCTGGTAGACCTTGGGTATTACTGATCTGTTTCATCAATGTGTCTATCTTAGACTAGCTCAGCTCCTGGGAGGAGTTTTGTTGCTTCTCTTTTTCTGCTCTTTGCTTTCTGAAACAGAATTGTGCTATGTAGCAGAGGCTGTCACACTACTCAGATCCCCTTGCCTCAGCCTCCCAAGTGTCAGGTCACTGGAAGGTACCATCATGCCCAGTTTGTTTCCTTTTATTCATTTTGTCCCCAGGTTCTCCAAGTTGTTTTTAACTCAAACTCTTACAATGATCAGTAGATACTTTTAAAAGACATTAATATTTATATCTGATTTTCTTATTCAATGAAGAATGAAAAAATAAATCTTTAATAGTCAGGCATGGTGGCACACGCCTTTAATCCCAGCACTCGGGAAGCAGAGGTAGGAGGATCACTGTGAGTTCATTCAAGGCCACCCTGAGACTATAAAGTGCATTCCAGGTCAGCCTGAGCTAGTGTGAGACCTACCTCAAAAAAACAAAACAAATCCTTAAAACAAGACACTAGACCTCCTCTTCCCTAGCCTTGGTAAATCAGGACTTCTGCTACCTGTACCTGGAAGCTTTTCAAGTGATTCAGAAATTGTAAGAACAATTTTCAAGAAACAGTGAAAAGTTTTTTACTTCCCCCCCACCCCCCCGCTCTCTATTTTGCTAATTCTGCTGGTCATCATGTAGAGGACCCTACGACGTGGACAGCGTCTATAATGGTTGCAGTCTGCTGCGTATTTACTGCCTTGACCTGGAGCTCCACCAGGGCCTGTGGTATCTGCGGCCTCCCTCTGCACCCTTTTCTCCTTCCACAACACCAAACAACACAGTCTCTCCATCTCGTCCACTGCGCAGGTGCTTCTTGGGTTTCTTCTTTATGGCAGTCTGGTGTATAAATACATCTTCCTTGGTGTCTGGGCCTGGCTCCTCCTGGGTGTCATGGTAACTATGCTTGAGGCCGTGGGGCTGCTCAGGGATCTCTGGGGTCCACACTCCGCTACCGATGGAACTCTGGTTTTAGTTTTAATATGGATAAAATAGAACATTTTGCCGAGAAGATGAGTATTGGAACAAAAGCATAGAGGAGGAAGGGAGTAAGTCATGTGGCTGTTAGGGGTGAACCTTCTGGTCAGAGGAGACAGCACATACAGAGTATGTAAAGTTGAAGTGTTCCCAGCAATTTTGAAAACAAGCAGGAAAACCAGTGCAATTCAAGAGGAGTCAGCAAAGATCATGGTCATAGGAAATGGAGTTATGTTAGGTTGCCTTATAGTAAGGAATTAGGCTTGTACTCTGAGGGACATAGGAGCCGGTGTAGGGTTTTGGTAAGGAGCTTGGGTATAGCATATGTATAACAAGCTCTTCTTGGCTACAGAGTTAGAAATTATTTCTCTCTCTCTCTCTCTCTCTCTCTCTCTCTCTCTCTCTCTCTCTCTCTCTCTCTCTTTCTCTCTTTTGTTTTTTTGAGAGAGGGTCTCGCTCTAGCCCAGGCTGACTTAGAATTCACTATGTAGTCTCAGGGTGGCACTGAACTCACAGCGATCCTCCTACCTCTGCCTCCCGAGTGCTGGGATTAAAGGTGTGCGCCACCATGCCCGGCTTGAAATTATTTCTTATGTATGTATTTTTAAACTTTTATTGATAACTTCCATCCATAAGAGCAATATACCATGATTATAATCTCCCATCACCTTATTTTCCTCCTCCCAAGTTCCCTCTCCATTGATTACCTTTGTATTAGTCAGCATATTCTAGAGGAGCAGAGCTGATAGAATGAATTGATATTAAAAAGGGAATTTATTGGATTAGTTTACAGCAGTCCAGCCATAGCTGTCTTCAGGCTTGATAGTCAAGGAACCTTGGAGCTGCTCAGTCCACCTAGCTGAATGCCTCAGCAGTTCCATTTCAGCACTGAAGGTCTGGAGGATTCTTGGAGAGACAAGAGTCTTCAGTCCACATGGAAGGCTCAGGAAACTTGGTTCCAATGCTGACAAAGGATAGCTGCACATACAAGTAAAGGCACTTGCTGGCGAGGGAAAACAGGGACTGGCCTCTCAGAGCTTCCTTATATATAGTCCACCACCAGGAGGGCCAACTACTCTGGACAGAGTACTCTTTAGAGGAAGGACTTCCTCCTTCAGTCAATCCTTCCTGGAAGCAACCTCAGAGACCCACCCAAGAGGAATGTCTGTGGATTCCTAATCTGACCAAGTTGACCCCAGAATTTAGCCTCACAAGTTCACCACTGTCAATTTGACACCAAACGATATCTCTTTATATCATACTTAATTTCCAATTGAAGACAATAACAAGTTCATAATTCTACCTAACATAACTATCTCATGTACAACCACAAATGCACAAATCTTTCCCAGAAACACATGGCAAGGTCCCTTGAGGAATGCTCAGTCTCTAATATACAATAGTTTAAATATAAATTCAACAATAGTTAACTACTGATATAATTCCAATCAATAATAATTACATAGTAGAAAAATAGAGGAAAGGAAAAACAAAGGCATCTTAGTATTTGAGTACATATGTACAAACACTGAACAAAGTAGGACAGTAACACTCAAGGTAGTCACAATCCTCATTTTTGTAGCTGATCACATGACTTTAGCTAGTATTTGTAACTTCCTTCTGCTACCCATTCTATATGTCCTCTATGTTCAGCAAGCTCCTTAGCAGGTCTTGGTTCTTTACCCAGAGGGGTGATCCATACGTTCATTCCTGATGAATCTGGGCCATTTATCACACTACCTTGATTGAGGTATTGTAGTTTCCCGTTGACTTTGATAACAGGGCATGGTAACACCAAGAGGTGCCCTAAAGGATCTCCTACACTCTAGACATACTCTTCATTACCTCCATTGTGGAGGAGCAATCCAGTTTCTCCTTGGTAATCCGGATCAATCACCCCTACTAACTCTGGAACTCCTTTCTAAAGCCTGTTGACTCAAAGGCATCAGTAGCCCAAAATGGCCAGGAGAAAGTTATAGCTTCCAGTTAAGTGGAATATTTCTTGGGCCTTCTGGAAAAAGCACTCCTCCTTCTGGAACCAATGCCTCTAAGCCAAAAGAGCATAAGTTTGCAGGAACAAGAAGTAAAAATTTGGCTAATGAGTCACTTAGGTGATGGTGAGTGGTACCATTCCCATTTCCACCCCTTGATTCCTCCTTCTGGAGAACCCTGCTCCAGACTGTTTATTTATTTATTTTTAATTTAAAAATTTTTTTAAAAATATTTTTATTTACAAGCAGAGAAGAGAAACAGAGAATGGACACACCAGGACCTCCAGCCGCAAACTCCAGATGCTTGCACCACTGTGAATCTGGTTTTATGTGGGTACTGGGAATTGAACCCAGGTCATTAATTTTTGCAGGCAAGTGCCTTAACCTCTGAACCATCTCTCCAGCCCTTAATTTAAAAATTATGTATTTATTTTCAAGCAGAGAAAGAGATAGAAGAGAGACAGACAGAGAGAATGGGCACACCAGGGCCTCCAGCCACTGCAATATACTCCAGAGGCATGTGCCACCTTGTGCATCTGGCTTTACATGGGTACTGGGGCATTGAACTTGTGTCATTAGGCTTTGCAGTAAGCACCTTTACCACTGAGCCATCTCTCTAGCTCAGACTATTTAAAAGGCCATTCTATCAAGCCAGCTGCTTCAGGATGGTGGGGAACATAGTAAGACCAGAGAGTTCCATGAGTATGAGCCCATTGTTGTACTTCCTTGGCTATGAAGTGAGTTCCTTGATCAGAAGCAATGCTATGTGGAACAGCATGATGGTGGATAAAGCATTCTATAAGTCCATGGATGGTAGTTTTGGCAGAAGCACTACATGCAAGAAAAGCAAATTCATAGCTAGAATAGGTGTCTATTCTGGTAAGGACAGAATGCTGCCCTTTCAATGATGGAAGTTGTCCAGTGTAGCCTACCTGCCACCAAGTTGCTGGCTGTTCACCCAGAGGAATGTGACCATACCGGCTGCTCAGTGTTGGTCTCTGCTGCTGGCAGATTTGGCACTCAGCAGCAGCTGTAGTCAGGTCATCCTTAGTTAGTGGAAGTCCATTTTTAAAAAAAATATTTTATTCATTTTCAAGCAGAGATACAGAGAGAGGGGGGGGAAGTCCATGTTTTTGCACCCATGCATAATCTCCATCCATGCCACCATGACCACTTTGTTCATGGGCCCATTGGGCAGTGACAAGGATGGCTGGGGAGAGGGGTTGACTGCGATCCACAGAACAAATCAGCTTAGCTCCTTGATTATTAGTCATCCTCTGCTGAGGTCATCTTCTGATAAGCATTTACACGGGACATTAGTATCTTTATATTCTTTGCCCATTTGGAGAGGTCTATCCACATATAACTTCCCCAAATGTCTTTCTCACCAGTTGTCCAAGTCCCAGGCCACCATTGGCCACAGTCCATGAATCAGTATACACCTGCACATATGGCCTTATGCACAGGTATGGAGAAGAAAGTATTTGTAAGATCAATAACTGCATATCAGGTATCAGGATGTGTGTTAATCTGTTCAAGTAAAGAAACCACACCTGGTACAGCAGCTGCAGTTGGAGTCACCACCTACTTAAGTTTCATTCTCCAGGATCCATCTATCTTCTGAACAGACCAAATAAGAAAGTTAAAGGGAGATGTTGTGGGAACCACCATGTCTGTATCTTTCAAGTCCTGTATATACAGTGGCATTAGTTTCTACAATCTCTCCAGGGATGCAACATTGGTTTTTGTTGTTGTTGTTTTTGGTTTGGTTTTATTTTTCCAAGTTAGGGTCTCACTCTAGCTCAGGCTGATCTGGAACTCACTCTGTAGTTTCACGATGGCCTTGAACTCATAGTGATCCTCCTACCTCGGCCTCCTGAGTGCTGGGATTAAAGGTGTGCACCACCATACCTGGCATGATATTGTTTTTGATACACTATTTTCCCTGGACAGTGGCAGCTCTGATGGCTTATATTTGGCCTTTCCAACCATATTAGCCCTCACTTCACAGGTCAGGGAACCAATGTCTCGATTCTGCCATGTAAAATCATCTTATCCTCTACAATGGGAGTGTTTAGAAGATGTGCCCTTCACTAAGACTATACAAAACAGATTTGGGTCTGGAGAGATGGTTCAGAAGCCAATGCGCTTGTGAATGAATATGGGTATACCAGGACCTCTAGCCACTGCAAGTGAACTCCAGATGAATGATGCTGTTTTGTGTTGTTTGTTTTATGCTGGCACTGGGAAATTGAACTGGTTGTTAGGCCTTATGGGCCTTAATGCTGAGCCATCTCTCCAGCCCCCTCTTTTTTTTAAATTTGAACTTTTAGAAAAACATTTTTATCACTTTACCCCTCTTTTTAACTTAGAAATTAAAAAAAAATTATTTGTAAGCAGAAAGACAGAGAGACAGAGAATGGGCACGCTAGGGCCTCTAGCTGTTGCAAACAAACTCTAGATGCATGCATCACTCCATGTATCCAGCCTTACATGGGTACTTGGAAATTGAACCCAGATTGTTAGGCTTTGTAGGCAATCACTCCAACTGCTGAGCCATCTTGTAACTGGGGGTAGGGGAAGCTGGTAGCAGTAGAATGAACACCTGAATCTTCACTCATTGCCCTTCCCCCAAAGTTTGTATCTCAGTGTACCAAAGCTTAGATAGAGAGCATTTTTTACATCACACGCGTTTATTTATATCAGAGTGAGTTCAGAGGATTCCTGAGTGGGATCAGGGAAAGTAGCCCATACCTTATTTAAAAGGAAAGGAGAAGTTACAGAGACCTCCAGTCCCTAGTGAGGAGAGGCCACGTGGGGGAGGTTTTAGCCACATAAAATCTGTACTGGTAGGCCAAACAAGAAGAAAGAAGGAAAGATATCAGAGGGCTCCCATCATGAGGAAAAAGGTTCATGTGGGAAAGAACCCCAGCCTCTCACCACAGCCATTACACTGTGGTGAGGGGGCCTTACCCAAGACCTGGAGCCTGGAGACTCAGATGTCCTTCTGCTGGGCCATGTGGGAGAAAGAGGGAATTTCCTGTTCCAGTGATTATTCCCTGGTCCAGGTAAGCAGAGAGACAGCTGGTTGGTCCATACCTGACCAATCAGTTTCAGGATTAGGGTTTAACTCTAGTTAAAGACACCTCCCACTAAAGAGGAGGGGGTCAAGCATGAGATGTGTGTAGCCTGCCTGAAAGTACAAGTTAACCTGTCACAATCTTTCCAGCCCTCTCTTCTATTCTGATGTCATCATTTTTTTCCTCCTATTATGCAAGTCTTGTATAGGTAGCATCAACCACTCTGTGTCTAGAAGACAGTATTGTAAGCACTCCTCCCCTTCCTCCTTTGGCTCTTACATTCTTTCACCACCTCTTCTGCAATCATTCTTGAGCTTGGAGGCTATGATAGAGAAGATGTCTCTTAGTTTTGAAAACTCCACTGCTACTTCTTTTTAGCCCTTTGGTAAGTTTTGAGTCACCCCAGTGGTGGTCACTGCTATCTGCAAAGAGATGCTTTTCTAGCCAAAGGTGAGAGTAGAATTAATGTATGGGTGTAAGCATAAGTATTTAGAAGGTAGTTTTGTGGCCATAATATGCCCATTTAGCCAGACAACAGTTGTAGGGCTTATGACCTACCAAACCATAGGCTTTTGATGTTTTCATACTGTGCAGGAATTTCCTCTAGTGGAGCAGGCCTCAAGTCCAATTAGAGAGCAGCTGGTGTCTCCCATAACAGGCATGTCACCATTTTACCTGGATGGTCAGCTGTAGAATCTGCAGGGTCACTACTAGTTAAGACCATTGATGACTTTCCTTCCCCAACAGGCTGCATAGAAAAGCATCCTGACAGCCAGTCAACAGGGAGGAGGCTTTGAGCTCAGTTTTGGCTAGATTTCTCAGTGTCCTGAAGCCCAAGCATGTGGAACCTTCAGCAATAGTGTCTTACCAGCTAGTTCTGGTGTGCATCCAAGAGCCTTTGCAATAGCCTATAATGTTTTGGCATATCAGGGACTTCCCCAGCCAACATAGAGTTAGAAATTATTACAGAAAGGTGAAAGTAAAAGCAGGAGACCATTGAGAGGTAGTAGGAGCTAAGGTCTGAACCTTGGTGAGGTACCCCACATCTCTTACCTCAGAAGATGTATACACCATGTACATCTTACTCTTGGCATTTCCTTAGTTCTTCAATTGACAGTGGTTGTTGTGGCTAGTGTTGGCCTTTCACCCAGCACTGAATTGTCAAAGCATTTGGTTGTGAGTGTAACCAGCACCCAGAGAGGTATCAGGAGTTGGGGCCCAGTTCTGTGCCATATGCCAAGGTAGTACAGATCTTTGCCAAAATGCTTCAAGTGTGGTTTTCATACCCCCTCTGAAAAATGGCAGCATTGCATGGATGACTACTGAAAGCTTCTTCTTCGCTGATCCTGTTTGAATTGCTTGATGCCACAGACTTTACCCTCATGATTTCTCTGCTGATATTGGTGCAGAGGTAAAGGGATCAGAAAACAACGTTCTCACCATGGTCTGTGATTATAGTGATGAAAACAGTTCAGGTTGAAAGCTTTCCCTTTTGTGGAGGATGACCTTGTCTATGTGGGCCAGTGTCTGTTAAGGAGTTGGTGCTCTGCCTTGGTAGACCAATCAGGTATCTTACAGGCCATAGAGTCTGCTGACAGTTTAACTCTTCAGCTATAGTCCCATCAGGGGAAAGCATACTTGCTAGGATTCCCTGTATGTGCTGTTGTTGTGTTCATCTGTATTTTTTCCCCCCTCATCTGGCTTCCTGATAAAATGGAGAATCAATGCCCTAGAGATTTTTACCTGACAGATGCAGTTATCTGAGCTTTCTTTCTGGCTAGTGAAAACCAGTGGCCTTTCCTGATCTCAGATGTAATTCATTCACTTGTTAGTAAGTTCTCAATTGGATGATAAAAGTTTCAGGTTTTGAAATATGATCTTAACTCCTGAATGTGATTTGGCGGAGGGATCATAGCAAAAGCAGCCCTATGAAAACAATTCCCAAGGAAGAGCCATTATTGTACAGTTTGCATATTGGCTTTTTAATTAAGTTTTCTGAGTTAAAAAGTATTCGTCATATTATAACACATTTGCACTATCATCTATAAAATTAAAACAACTGAATCTCATACTGTTCTCAGAGAAGCCCCCTTATTAGAACAGTGAAGTAGATGCTCCGATACTGACTATGTAATAAAGTAGTATTTTGTATACTTACATATCTAGCCATGCAGTGTCTTTGGAAAGAGATCCTTTCATTTGAGCAAACAAATCCCCTAACAGCATCAAGAAAAGTCTATTAATTCACATTTTCCTTTAAGCTTGCCTTCTTACTTCCCCTGTTATGATATATCCTGTTTTTTAGAAATATGACTGTGTCTTGGATGATGAGAAATCTTTGTCATATCAAGCATAAAATATTAAATGGATAAAATGGCACACATATTTTGTTTTTTTGCTAAACAGTGCATTGTAAAATATTTTTCTGTAATTTGATCATCCAATAGGGCCGAATGTAAGACAGAATAGCCTCATTATTGCAGGAGAATTTCTGTGTTTCCTGCAATGACTCCAGAAGCTCTTGCACACTTCATCAGTATTATTGGAATTCTTTGGCTGCAGGATATTGGCAGCTGTTGCACCCCACTGGCAGATCCTATTCATGCTTCTCTCCCATTCACCATCGCCATTGGAGAATTGATTTCTCTCTCCTCTACCCTAACCTTTCCCAATTCATTTTGGATTGTTCAATGTGAAACATTTTAATTTCATATCATACAGCTATTCAGCTCACAATCTCTTTTTTAACCTGTCACCAGGGTAACAGCATAGCATGCTTTCTTTAGGCAATTAAGTTTTTATTTCACATGCTTAATGTTGCATTAAATGTTTGCATTTTGTTTAACCCCCCCTTAAATACTTTGAACTCTGGATATGTTTTATAGGGTAATAAAATTCTTGATTTTTGAATTGAAACTAAATTAACACACACCATCAGTGTGTTTATAAGAAAATGTCAAAAGATTAATTTACGTAATACAAAGATTATTATTAAAAATCCAAGTTAGCTGATCTGTGTAAAGCAATTTTCTGTAGATAATGGAGCAACATATATATATATATATATGTATATATATATTGTTCAACCTTGTTCCCAAAGAGGAATTAAAATTGCTCTAGAGAAATTTATCAGTGAGATAAATGTAAACTTTAAAAGAGTAATGGAATTGGTACAAATGGGAAATAATATCTTTTGAAGAGAACATTAATTTTTCAGTTTGCTTTTTTCCTGTATTTGTGTGCATAAAGAGCATAATGACTTAGATGTTTGATGACACATGAAGTAATGAGATGTGGCAAAGTAAGATGAAGGATCTGTTCTTGAGCTTGATGTGGGAGTTATGATCAGGAATATCTACTTATTACTTTGCTTCATACTGCCTTTTCCTTAAATCATATAAGGGATTAGTATAAATAGAGAGGCATACATTTAAATCTAATTCTTTGAATCGACTTAAATTTTCCTATGTAGACCTACCTTTTCATCTTTCCAGCTTCATCTCAATTAATTAATGTTTTAATAATATTAATAGCCTCAGTTAAATCTGTTCTGTGAATAAATTCTGAGAAATTTGGAAAATACTAAGCAATATGATAAAACTGTAGGGAAATAAGAGAAAAATATGTCTCAGTAGTGAACCATATTGTTTGATGGAAGTTTTGTTTTAAAAGCTATTTGCATAGTTGCTAATTAAACTCTGAATTATGCTTCCTGTCTTTTTTAAACCATTTTTTTACTTTTTTTTATAAGAACCTATAAGCATATGTATATTTTTAAATCTCTTACCTTTGCTTTTGTTTTCTCTGGAAATTCTGATTATTCACAATATGTATGGTTGACTTGCTAACGTGAATGTTCATGGATCTGGTTAGCAGTGATCTAGGTGACCAGTGCTCTGACCATCTGCTTCATAAGGGCCTCCTTCTCTCACTGCATTTCTCTACCTTATAATGGTGATAACATTTAACCTTCAGAATTAGTTAATAGATCATTCCAAAAATAATAATGAATACTCCATGTAATAAGATGCATGGGCTGATGGCAAGAACAAAATACCCCTTCTTTGGGGAACATTAGAATCAAATCGGATAAGTAGGCATTAAACACATGACTAACTCCTCCATACAGTGCTGAAGTAGAAAAGTCCATGTTGTTGTCTTAGAGAGAAGGAAAAAAAATATCTAAGCTGGGCGTGGTGGTGCATGCCTTTAATCTCAGCACTCGGGAGGCAGAGGTAGGAGGATCACCATGAGTTCGAGGCCAGCCTGAGACTACATAGTGAATTCCAGGTCAGCCTGGGCTAGAGTGAGACCCTACCTAGAAAAACAAAAACAATCTAATTTTCAGGTTTGCCACATTATCTTGTCGAAAATGTCTTGAACAAAGACTAACAAGACATACAAAGAAACATGAAAGCATGCCCCATTCATGGGATTAAAGTATATGAATAGAAGCTGTTCTGGAGGGAGTCTGAATGTTGGGCTTTTTATATAGTGATCTTAAGTGACCTGTTTTAAGAATATCTGAGAACTAAATGAAA
>PVHP010025649.1:0-25328 GCA_004024765.1 Zapus hudsonius | reverse complement strand
CAGGGGGGGGGAGGGGGGAAGCGGGGAATTCGGGATAACAACGCATGGTTTGCCCACTAAATAATGTAACTCATTATGGACAATAAATATTAAATTAAAAAAAAAAGAAATTGGCCACATGTCCTCCATACCAAATACATGGGTGGGTCCCTTGCCCTTCCTTATATGAGTATCATTATTTTTCAATTAAGTGAACACCATGCTCTGGGGCAATGGTTCACTGAGTATGAATCTTCAACAACTAAATTCCTAGCCAGGGCTGAGGCATGAGGGTCAGTATCACAGGGTGGTGTCTGAGAACAACCCAGGGGTGAAGCAGGTACTTGTGTTAAGTATTAATATTAAATAGTATTATCAAATGTCATTTGATATTCACAGATACAGCGTAGTATTAAATTTTCTTCCTCTGTTTTGTGTACTTGTTCATGTGCCTACTAGAATGTTTATGGTTACACATAGGCTAAGGTTACATCTGAACTGGAGAGCCTGCTGCAATGCCGCACATCCAGGGCTAAAGCACCTGTGCCTTGCCAGGCCCTCCAGGGTCTGGTCGAGGGAGAAGTTCTGGAAGGTTTGTTTACTGAAAAAAATGACTGGGACTAATGAGTCATGAAAGATAACACCTTGCCCCTTTTCCATAGTCAAAGCTCATTAAGTATGTTTGGCAAAGGAGTTCCCAGGAAGAAGCAGGCTGGGTGTTCCTGGAGCCCCCAAACCAGCATCCCTAGATAAGAGATTCCAGACCTTGACCCACACTTAACGACACCACTGATCTCACTGATCTCAGAAGATAACAGAAAACCAGGGCTGCCCTTTTTTTTTTTTCTGGGAAAATAGAGATCAAGGTCACTGATTTTTTTTTTTAGGGTCTAGAGAATGGTGATACCCTTGGAGACCAGGGTAATTTGTGTTTGGGCCAACTGAGAAGGGGTGTCCAGACCTGTGGGGAGGGGTAAACTAAGAGAGCAGAGAGGGAATGGGAGTGGAAAGGAGGGAGAGGTGAGGGAGGAGGGGTACACCTGAGGGGGCAGAGGATCTGAAGTGGATGGAGAGTAGGATGGCGGTCAAAGGACAGTGCAGGGGACGAGGTTGGTGGGGCCTGGATGGCCTGGCCCAGCAGGATGACAGGCGTCTTGTTGCCTCTGCTCTGCTCCGGCTCCAGCTTCTCATGTGAGCAGGGCATGGGCAGGATCCCGAACAATCCACTGCTCCTGCTGGCTGGCTAGCTTGCTGTGTGCTCCCCTCCCTCCTCCTCATGCCTCATAGGCACTCCAGACCAGAGGCAGCAAGGTCCATCAGCTACAACCACATCTAGACTCCACCTGGCTTCCCTGTTTTGGGACATCCCTGGAAAGGAGGCTGGCAGGGAATTACTTCTCCACTTCCTGTGGCTACTTGGTGACTATCATTGGGTAGGTCAGTGCCATGGACCTGGGCCAGTGACTACAGTCTTCACTGTACCCCTGAATTGACAGAGAGTAAGTTTGAGTTGCAGAGGAGAAGGTCATGGGTACTCTTTCCTTGACCAGCTTTCACCAAGCTCCTCTGACCACTTCTCAATTAGGCCTCAACATCTGGGCTTTGGTGGCTATCTCTGGACAGCCCAGCTTTAGTGAAAATTCTCTAAGTCAGTTGAACAAGTATCCTCTCCACCCCCTTCCAACACCCTGGTTATCTGCTCACTCTTGATATGTGTTTCCTCTAAGTATCTGGTCAACCTTGACATGTTCCCCCTAAGTATCTATCTGGTCACCCTGGGTTTCTGATCAAGTCCATCTCTTTAGGTGAGGTAAAGTCACTGATCTGCCTTTAGTGAAATTCCTATTGAGTTGATTAGCAGATTACTCACCCTACCTCTGATGTTTCCTCTTGGTAATTTCTCATCCTGTCCCCTTGTCCTGCCCCTTGGGGTGAATCTAGACTTCTTATTGTATGTGGAGTGGTGAACAGTGCTATCCCAAGGTTTCTTCTCTCTTGAAATAGTTCCTGAATCAACTCTGATTCCATTCTTTAACTTCTGTCCCCATGTGGTTTTCCTTAAACAACAAGTGCAGGTAGGGGTGTGGCCTCTGATGTCAACTTGACCCTGACTTTTAGACAAGCATGAAGATTGACTTACAGATGATATTTTGTTGTGGTTACATATTGCAACAGAGTCCTCAAGGAAAAACATGCAAAATAATGTCGGTGATTTTCATTTCAGATACTAGAGTTATAAAAGGTTTTTTAAAATACATAAAACAGGTCAATTTTTACCTTTAAATAGACTACCATGTAACTTGCATTACATACCTCAAAACCCCATCCACTTTATCTATTCATGGGAGCACATAATTTGCATTTCATGAGTCTCTCAAAAGATTAGTATGGTAAGAAAGGACATAAAGTAGTTCCTAACTATTCTTAAGTGACAGCAACCTTAAAAAGTAGAAAAGAAGTTGGTCTTGTGTACTTTCTTCTGCCCCAACTATGAGAAGGTGTCCCCTGCCCTTATTTAAGTATCATTACCTCTCTGCGAAGGGTGCAGTAAGCCCTGTGGGAGGTGCTTCACCAATATGTTGAGACCCCTTCAGCTGAATGTCCGGATCATAAAGACCAACATCACAAGTCACCTCCAGCCTTCTCAGCACAGAGCTGCTGTGAGCTATGGGCTTCCTTCTTTTCTGACATTGTGGACTGGTCTTCATAGATTCCCATGGCGAGCAGTTTGAACAGATAAACCTTGCATTTCCTTCCAGCTATAAAATAGTCTATAGTCTTCATGAAATCCATCTATGATGGAATCCAAAATTAAATCAGACAGCGAATGTCACCTTCATTTGCCATTGTCTCTCAGTGCAATCATAACTATGGAGCTTAAACAGAACTTATTCAAGTCATTACTCAGTCCTCAACAATATTTCTGTGAACATATAATAAACAATTTAGTCCCTTGTCACTTGAGAGAATGAAAACCAGACCTGTGTATTTGAGCCCGTGTGCTTCCTATTGCACTAACCTCCTGGGTGATTCTATGCTGGAGCCTTGGAAATAAACACCATCTATAGTTGTTCTGTGTTCCTACATTATGAGCTCCCTTGGTCAGGTGTCACCCAAGCTGGGGAAGCTTCCTGTGACTTTTATGTTTCTATTTATAGACAAGGATGCTTGTTGAAGAGACAGGCAAGACCACTAGGATTCTTCTTGTACCAAAAAGACCTTTCATTTTTTTCTGTAGCAAGATCCTTCCATCTCCTGGCTGTGGCACACACTGCATCGCTTCTACAGAGATACAATCAGCTACAAATATTATCATATGTGTTGCTCCATCACTCAGGATGAGGCTAACAGTGCAGATCTGCTGCCCCTGGTGACTTCAGAGTCTCATACCTCAGAGTGTCATCTCCTGTAAGGGTGCATATATTCCCTGATGTTATATTTTTAAATCCAGATCATCCTGGATGAGACATAGCTTTCATTTGTGTTCTAAGTTTATGCAAAAAGCTGGAAAGCCTGCTGATCCAGGAACCAGGTGATTTTACAGAAATTAACATAGCCACTGAAATCAAGCTCCCTCCTTCCCCACTGTGGCACTAAAGTTCTCCAAATAGAATGTGAAGGCTTTAAGAGACCACTTCAAGTGCAGTTGTCTATCTTGTTTATTAACATGGAAATGTAGGACAGCTCTAGACAGTGTCCCCAGGTCCCCTGTGTGCACTGGCTGTAGTTTCCACATGGCATTCAGCTTTGCTTTCAAAGATCATCCATCCCCTTTGGATTTAGACAGTGTCTTTCTTTGATTTTGGTAAAATACACTGAACATAATTTTAACTGCCTTACTATTTTAGTGAACAGTTCTATGGTATTAAGTATGCTCCATCAACATCTTCACTCATTATTTCCGGAAATGTTCACCATCCCAAACTCAAATTGTCCTGATTTTATCAACACTGTCTCCTCATTCCCCTCACACCAGCCCCCAGCAACCGGCATTCCACTTGCTGTCTCTATGAACGTGCATCTTTAGACACCACATACAGAAGTAGAATCATACAGTATTTATTCTTTTGTGTGTGATTCCTTTCACTTAGCATGATGTCCTTGGGGTTCATTTATGTTGTGACATGACAGATTTCTTTTCTTGTTTTTAGGAAGGGTCTTGCTCTAGCCCAAGCAGACCTGGAATTCTAGTCTTAGGTTGGCCTTGAACTCATGGCGATCCTCCTACCTCTGCTTCCTGAGTGCTGGGATTAAAGGCGTGCACCACCACACCCGGCTCAGAAATTTATCTTTTTATTTCCCTACCTGCCCATAGTTTTCTAAAGACACCATGCCACTAAGCCACTGTAACCAAGTCCCTGTCTAAGAATGTTATTTAAAGGGAACCTAAAATCAAATGATTTTTCTCATTTGAGGTTTTTAGAACCTTTGTTATCTGAAGGAAATCATAGGAAGGCATGTAGATTCAGAAAATATTTTTTCTGAGGAGCGGAAGAAAATGCCAGAGGGCCTTAGGAGATGCTCCGGTGAATAGGATCACCAAGAAGGTGTGCAGATGCAGGTCAATACCCAGGGGCTGTGTGATTCATAGACCCAGCCAGAGGAAGAAGGACAGATATGAGCTGATTTCTTTTTGTGATGGATCAAGATAAGGTTCATTCCCAGTGCAGGCCCCAGAGAATAAATAACAGTTTAAGTGATCAGGGACCAAGAACCCAAGCTGAAGTGGTGGTTTCCATAGACTTAGACAGCTGGGACAGGCTAGTAACTGCTCCACATGATGGATGTGACAAGAATTGTCCCTTTGGTTGGCTTCCTGAAGACTGAGGACTTAGATCTGGATGGTGGTGGCTAAAGTTCATTTGGATAGGTGACCCTGCCCTTCCCCCCACATGGTATACTTACTTGTCTTTGTGGGTCGCACACTTGGGTCTACAAATATTAGGACATTGGATGTAAGATGTCATGTTTCCTCTTCCATTCTCTAAAGCTTTCTGTGAAGGTGACAGTCCCTTGACTGCCCATTGGCACAGTGACCCAGCTGCCTTCAGGAAGAAAGTTCTTATGTCACACTTCTATAATTCACCCTTGACATCAACTGCAAAGACTTATGTGACTTCTCCCATCCAAAAAACAAACCAAGCTTAACCCTCCTTAGCTTCTGAGATCAGGCACACTTAGGGTGACATAGCTGGATATGTCTCATGTGATTTCTATTGTGCATCTGAGGACAGTCATCTTTGCTGGTGTGTACTCTGCTGAGTACTAAAGCCACACTTATGTGAGTCATTATTCCTTTGCTCAGAAAGCCATTGAATGTCATTATGGGAGCCCAAGACACATAACTTCTAACTTTAATTACTTCCCAAAGGCCCCATCTATTATTAAAGTAATCTGAATAAATTTCCAGCTTCTTTTAAAAATATTATTTTTATTTATTTGCAAGTGGAGAGAGATAGAAAGAAAATAGACAGACAAACTGGGCATGCCAGGGCCTCCAGCTGTTGCGAACAAACTCCAGATGCATGTGGGTACTGGGGAATCCTGTCAGGCTCATTAGACTTTGTAGGCAAGCACCTTAACCACTGAGCTATCTCTCCAGCTCCAAGTTCCAGTTGTTTAAATTCCAAAAGACAACTGATAAATGTCAACAAGAGTTTTTGTGAGTTCATTCAAACCCCGGAAGTCTCTTATTGATTTAGGTAATGTGTCTTTGTGTTTATCATGTAACCTTTCAGTCAACCTACACTTCCCAAGATTGGAGGTTGAAGATCCTCCTCAGAAAACGAAATGGAAAATGTTGAGGTCTTCTCTATTAGACCTTCACACAAACAACTGTGTTCAAAGGGCTCAGGAAACTCTGTAGGTGGTGGGGAGGGTGAGGTTGAGCTTACAGGACCCGAGGCCAGGTGGACACAGGTCCATATGATAACACAGTGCCTTCCTAAGGATGTTCCTCAGATTCCCAGGGACTTTAGCTCTGGCTGTTCTATTGTTGCCAATGGTGCTGAAATGAGTGACCCAAGAACAAAGCATCCTAGCAGCTGCTCTCAGGGCCTTGCTTCTATTCTCTGCTATTCACAGTTCTTGAACTCACCAGTGAGGGTTTACTGTAGCTCAGCTGAGACTCTTTCCCCAAGAGACTTATCTCTTACTTGGGGCAATTAGCAAGTTCCAGCATGGCACTGGATGGCCCAGAAATAACCTTCAGCTAAGGTGGATGCAGAGTGGGAAATAAAGCCACCTTTTTCTCAGCCTTGTGGTTAAATTTGAGACAAGTTCCACACCAAGTTCCCCAAAAGTATCTGTTGCATCCTAGTGATTCACAACACTGATGTGCTCACTAGCCTGGTTCTTTCCCTGCCTATCTCACTTCCTCACAGGTCTCTGATGACCTTCAGGAAACAGACACTGGGAAGGAATTAAGGATGAAATAGTCTCTTAGGGACATGGTTATAAAGAAACCTGGGGGGAGAAAGCAGATTGGGCAGGGAAGACCTTCTGTGATACTGGGCTGAAACCTAGGATTGGGAGGGGGGTCAGTGCTGCATGAGAACCTAGATGAAGGCATGTTTTGACACAGCCACCAATTTTGAACAAGGATCTTGGCCTGGGGTGGGGGCATCATCACATGACCAGGAGGCAGAGTGGGGCCATAATGTGCTGCTATGTGAAACCATTATAGTCACTGCCTGGAAGAAAGAAGCTGAACTCAATGAAGGGTTGGGTCCTGACTGTAGCCACTGGATGCTGAGGGGCACTTGCCCTCTGCAGCAGAAAGACAAGTCCTTCCCTAAAGGGAACAGCCAGCAATACCTTAATTCTTCACACCCCTCCCTGCCACAGCTTGCTGCTGGAGCCAACTTCCTGCCATCGGATCCTATTCTTAGGGTCTCTCCTATGAAATGAGTCTACAGTCAATGTTAGTTACTAAGACAATATCTATTTGGTTTCTTGGGCTTCAATCTGCAAAGTGTATGTCCTTAAATCCCAAGCCCAGTGGCACAACAGCTTGACAGGTGAGGACATGTGTTTCGTAGAATCAACTCAACCTGTTTAGTCCACTTCTGCTGAGTGAAGGTCTGTTGCCTCTGCCTAGGATAGCAGTGTTATTACTCTTGGGTGTCCATTGTTTTTGCCCAGGTGAGGACTCTCCTGGCTATGCACTGGTCACATGATGGAAAGATATGGAGAAACAGAGATGCAGACAGGTCTAGCTTTCAGCAAGAACAAGAAGCCATTGATATGGCTGCCACCTGTTTGCAAAGTGATCTGTAGGATGCCTATAAGAATCAAGGAGTCACTCACAAATCACAAGAGACTAAGCTGGCCTGATAGAGGAGTGCTCACAGAGCTCACCTGCACAGGTGTGTGCCCAGCGCAGGGAACACAAACAGCAGGGAGTGGGTGGAGAGAGTGGCTTTGAGATAGTTGTCCTCTCCCCTGGTGGTGGTGAGCCATGCTTCCACCTCTCACTCTGTCCAGGAGCTTTCTACTTGTCCTTGTTTTTGTGACTCCCCAGATGTTGGAGGGAACAAAAAGTCACCCCCCCCCCCAATAAGGCATGACGAATACACAAGATTTAAGATAAGCATCCTCTTTTCAGAAAGCTGCTGTTTGAAAAAAAAAGTTAGTTCAGAGTGAGGTTTCCAATTTATATAATTCTCCAATTTGTCCCATAGGTTATTAATGCTAAACAACAATCTTCTCAATTCTGTTTGCAGGCCAAATGCTGCAAAGCTATTACCTTGCATCCATCGCCTGTGCTTTAATAATGAAATTAGCTTTTTCTAAAAATTGCATCAGCATAAAGTAAATGTCTCTTCCTAAGAGGACCTGGTTACAAAGGTAGCTGGAGATTAAGTGACTCTAGAAGGTCCATGTGCACATATTATGGCAACAGCTATAAAAGAGGTGACTTACTGTATAATTAAGTGTGATGCAGAAAAGTCGGTATAATGAGAGAATTGCCCTTCCCTTCTCTTTCTTCCCAATCTTTGGATTTCATCCCAGCAATTAAGTAAGTTACTTTCTCCACTGCCTGGTGCTTTGTGGCCTGCAGAGAAAGCAGCCAGCCTGCTGTGAGCGTGCCTAAATCCCTGCCATGTAGACAATTTTCTCCAGACTGTTCCTTAGGAGAGGAGCCATCTCTGTGAGTAATATTTCCAGCTGAGGGCCAGAGGGTCCTCTTGGTCACCTGTCTGGGTAGAGTTCAGTTACACTAGTCAAGGTGTCCAGTTCAATCACTGAAATCCCTGGAGAAATAGACAGACCTTGGAGGAATGGGTGTGGAAGCCTGAACTTCTAGAAGAATCCAATCAAAGAGGAAACAGAAGTAAAGGAACCAAGAGAGACAGACAGAAAGAGGGAAGAGTGGGAAGATGGGACAGGAATGGGAGGAAGATGAAGATGTGTACTGAGTCCACAGCGCCCATGACAGATCCACTTCCAGCTGTCAGCCATGCTTGCGGTTAAGGGCCTCAAACTCAAAGGTAGTCTTGTTTGCTACTTAGGTGCCTACTGACTTCCAAGCTGACTTCCACTGGGGTCCAGTGCTTCCCTATGGGGCTCCATAAGGCAGTGGGATCCCTTCAGGGTGGTCTTGAACTCATGGTGATCCTCCTACCTCTGCCTCCCAAGTGCTAGGATTAAAGGCGTGTGCCACCACGCCAGGCTAATCTCCATTTCTTTCAATTTACATGGAAGATGTAATTCTGTTTCCCAGCACACCCAGGACCACATCTGTGTTTGCATTTGGAGTATCAGGCTTCTTGAATTGCCCAAATTTACTTCAGTCAATGAAATTTTGTCATTCAACACAGCATGCTGGCGTGTTCTCTTGATGTTTGACAAAGCTTACATGTTAGCTACTCTTTCTTGGAAATTGCTTGACTCTGACTCAGGATGTTTGAAACCAAGATAAGCTCAGAGCCACAACATCACATTTATGAATAGTGTACACACAGAATGTTAGCTATCATGTGACATGCTGAAAAAGATGCCATCCCACCACAGTGACTTGGTGTGCAAGAGGCTACAGCAAAACAATCTATCAGCTTAGCAGTAGACACAGCCTCTGGCTCAGCTTTCCCCTGCCATTAATCATTTTAAGACACTGTCATATGAGTAGAAACCAATATGTTGATTTTTATTAGTTTTATTTTTCCTGCAGGGATTCAAACCCATGGTGCCTGTCAACCTTCCTCTAGTATCTGAGGGCCACTGACCTTACATTCAGCTACACAGAGATCTGAAGTAAAGGGAATTTGGAATGATTGCTACAGAATTAGCTCAGATGGTGTCACATAGTTCTCTCTAATAGATTTGAGATCTGTGAGCCAAATATTCAGAATGGAAATATCACCAGATAAGTTTTGATGCTTTAACATGTTCATATTTATCAGAGCAGTATGCACACTGTGCATAAAGACTGGCATTGTTTCCAGCATGTCACGTGATACCTAACATTTTATGTGTACACTATTCATAAATGTGATGTTGTGGCCTTCAGATTGGATGTGAGTCCTGTTCCTTGAGAGGAAATGCCCGGTACTGAAACACAGTGCCTCACATGCCCCAGGGCCTTCTCCACATGCCACCCATGTGGACCCTGTGGTTCCGTGAAAGCACCAGGAGCATGCCTAGTGTTCAGGGTTGCTTGCTTTAAGATGATGGTCAGACATTATTTAATGTTTTTGATTTGAAACATTTAAATTTGGCTCACATAAAACCACTTCTCCTACTTTAGGTAGTTATACTGGTTACCCTGAAAACTTAACAATATTGTTAAATAGATTTCCTTTACTATCAGTTTCTGTAGCATCTTATAATTCATCTTTATTTCTATGCCCACTCCCTAAACCCTATTAACTGGCCTTTTGTTACAAAAGATAACATTTACATTTTGTATCAAAATTTTCTTTTAGATATTTTGACATTTGATTTAAGAGTTCACTGCTACAAAGAAGTCAACTGAGCTGGAAGCTTCCTGGCTGGTGATTTTCATGGGGCTGTCAAGTATGCAGGCTGCTGTGGACAAAGAATCATCAACAGCCTTACCTAGCAGTGGACCCTGAGGCTGCACAACTGACCACCCAGGCAAGATGCACCTACAGGTGCAATAGCGGTATGACTGTTATGGGGTTAAACAACCGCCTTTGGATTGGATTTGAGTCCTGCTCCGCGAGAGGGAATGCCTGGTACTGAAGAGCCTGTGACTGTGTAGGTCATAGGCCCCCTGAGGGAACTACTGTTATTTGACTAAATGGATATGTTGCATCTATAAAACTTTTCTCTAAGAGTTTGTATGAATGCCCATAGATTAGTGCTGCTCTAGTTTCGGTCAGAAAAATGCATATAGTTTTTATTTTACAGTGTGTGGAGACTACTGAGAAAATCAATAGTGACTGCTGAAAGTCCAGTGCTAAATGAGACAGACATCTCTAGCACACCCTCCAGGCTCAGAGAACATGATGGAAAAAGAAGAGGGAAGAATAGAAGAACCAGGGGATGGAAAGCAGTGTTGAGGAATTCTGTCTTCCAAACATCTCATGGTCATTGCATTGGTAAGCTCATAGCAGGAGCCATTCACTGCACAAGACCTGTACAGTATTGGGCCCATCAACAATCTGTCCTGCATGACGGAGAAATTCACAAGGCCTTCATCCCTCTTAGAGGATTTATTAGCAGTTAATGGTCACTGGGGGATAGAGAACCATTTTATTCTGTGGTGTAGCCACTGGTGAGATGCAGATGCTCCCGTAAATAACTCACCTCTCACGCTTAAGCACACAACTCCAGTTAAACTCACAAACTAGAAGAGAGCCCAGTTGGGAAGGAGGGGTTCAGAAGGAAGGCGAGGGGGACAAAAGAAGGTAATGGGAGGTGAGTATGGTCAAAATTCATTATGTCTAAGCATACAACCTGCGATAAATAAAATGAAAAGTTTTTTTTAAAGACCACAGTACTGATCAATATCCTGAATGCATAGCAATGTAAGCATTCCTTACCACAGAGCCAAGAAACTAATTTCTCCAAAATGCAATGAAACAAAAAATTTCCTGAAATAAAGAGGCATATTTGCAGCTTTAAAGGTCTGCATCATGTCTGAGGACATGGGAATATGTAATGAGTGCTTTCCTTGAATTCTTGGAACTTAGAAATTTTTCCTGTGTCTGGATGTTGGTTTTGAGTCTTTTGGACTGGGGTTTCCAAAATTTTCTCACATTTCTTATCACCTTAATTTTTGCCTCATATTATCTTCAAGCCTTGATAATGATTCTTCTTTTAGATTCAGAAATAATAATCTTAATTACCAATATTGTTTTTCCTATTCTTTCATTCTTTTGTGAACAGCCCGGTCCCTATGTTATAGATACATTTTCTCGAATATGTCTGATGATACCTTGGATTTTTTTTCTTGGAAATAAAGTTCATTATATCTTTTTCTGCAGTCCCCAGTATAGGGACAAACACACAATAAGTACGCATTGGGCAAATTTTTAGTCATTTATATTTGGAAATGTATGAATGGCCAAATAATTGAGTCTGGTGGTGGCCAGAGGTTATTTCATGGTGTTATTTGCCATCCAAGATGCCTCAACTATGGTTACAAGTCTGCAGTCACAGAGTAGTGCCCAAACTCAGCCTTTATCTTTCAGAGTCCTTTCTTACTTTCGGCCCCACCAAAGCTCCAAACTTTCTGCATCAAGTATTCACAAATGGGAACTCTGTAGTCTAAAACCTAAAAAGGCCTAGCAAATGCAATTTTTTTTCTGATGACAACAGATACTTTGGATTTTTTAAAATGTTCTTTTTTATTATTATCATCATTTTATTTTTAATTAATTATTTTATTTTTATTGTCCATAATGAGTTACATTATTTAATGGGCAAACAATGAGTTGTTATCCCCAGTTCCCCAGTGCCCCTCTTCCCCATGCCCAATCAGCTGGATATCCTCCTCCGAGGGCCGTCTGGGTTCTTCTCTAAGTCATTTCCTTTTCCTGCAGCATCTGTTACTTTGGACCTCGGTTGCTGTTGTTGGAACTGTTCATTTTTCTTGGTGATTGACAACCAGCACTTCAGAACTGAAGAATTTCAAGCCTTCACCCTAGCTACATGCGTCTTTCCTTTCCCTCCTTGACCTTCCTCTGTGAAGTGAGCAGCTCTTTGAATTTTGTGGGGGGGTTTCTTGGTTTGTTAAAACCTCATTTATTTTACTTTTTTATATTTTTATTATTAAGTAGAAACTTGGTATGCACAGATCATGTGTTAGTACTTCTGTTTCCCTCCTTCCTGCCCCCACTCCCCTGTAGGGCCTCCTCAATGGGCTTGCTGATTAGCTCCATGGGGACTGAGGGCTATGTGCTCAGCGAGCAACAGTCAGTCATGGGGGTGGGCAATGCTTCTGGATATTCCCCTACCATGGCTCTTAAAAGTCTTTTGTCCTCCTCTTCTGCGAAGTTCCCTGAGCCATGGTGGATGAGTTTTAAGTCTATTTTAGTGCTAAACTCTTAGCAGATTTTTCTTTAAAAGTTGTGCACACCCAAGCCAGGTTAGATTTGGCTACATAGAAATTCCAATGATACATGCCAAATGAAACTAAGCTCACACCAATGGGCTTTTCAGTGTCAGAGCACAGATGAGAATCCTCCCTTAGCTGGGGAGACATTATTTTAATAACATCACTATTGTCTGATGATATTATTAAGAGGTGAGTTATGCCCAGGGGTGTTGGAGGTGAAGATATAAGCCCTTAGTGTCAAAAAGGATACCACATGCATTGGGCATGCTTCTCTTGGAAGTGTGAGGTCTCAAGGTCAATGCTGGTCCTGACAATATTGCCTTCAATAGTTCAGAAATTCTTTTTTTTAATATCTAGTCCATTTTCATTGAACATCGAAATGTCTGACATGTTTTCAGGTAAGTCTATAGATTCGGTCATGTTGGCTAATTTTTCCCATGACAACCAAGTGGTCTCTCTGCTCAGCCTATCTCCCCAAGTTCCTAACTCATTCTATTGTAGCCAGGGGTTCAGGTCTTCCATTCAACCAAACTGCTTTTTCCAAAGTTTACATTGATGACAACATTGCATAGTACAGAGCCCAGTGCCCAGCTGTCCCTTTACTTGTGGGTCCTTTCAACTTATTATTGCAACAGAGCCAATTGCTAATTATTGCATGCGAATGTTTCCTGGAATGTAGAGATCCATGAAGAGTGGTTTCCAAGGAAACTAGAAACCATGTGTTTCTTACTAAACAGGCATTTATTTCAGTTAACAAGCTAATTACGGAACTAATAGATAAAACAACCAGAGTTAATTAAGCAGCCAACCTCTCTGTGAGCTCACATAGTAATAAGGGTGGGATAGCTTCACTCTGGATGTGGTCAGTTATTCAGGCCCTCCAAGGTCTCCCTCATTCAGGGTGCCACAGTCAATATATGGGTCGCTTCTGATGGGTGGTTTCTCCTCAGGGAAACATGTGGGGCAGTGTGTGATGAGCCCTAACTCTCCAGAGACATGTTCAAGGCCAAAACCTACCTTGGGTTTTGGTGACAGGCTGTTTTGCTATATGCTTGTTTTTTTAATCATTATTTTCCTTCTAAGATGTTCATTTGCTATAACTGACGAGCCTGCACCACACACCATTATCCCTCCATTCCACTAGGAAACACTGTGTAACCATGGCAGAGACCATCACGAGTCATATATCCACTATTACTGCACCACACAGAGTAGTTTCACTGCTCTGAAAATCACCTGTTCCACTTATTCAACTCCTTAAGCCACTGCCTCCACTGAGCTGCCTTTTCTAGAATATCTAGAGTTGGAAGCTCTCTCTCTCTCTCTCTCTCTCTCTCTCTCTCTCTCTCACACACACACACACACACACACTATGAATGAAGCCTTTTCATACTGACTTCTTTCACTGAATCATGTGCATTTGATTTCCCTCCATATCATTGCATGTGTTGAAAAGTTTTTTGCTTCCATGTGCTAAAAAGCCCATTGTCTGGATGTAACCGAGTGTATCCACTCATCTACTGAAGGGCATCATGACTGCTTTCCAGTTTCATAGTTCTAAGTAAAGCTGATAAAACATCCACATGCAGGTCTTTGTATGGACATGACATCTTTAACTCCTTTATGGAACACCAAGATGCATCATTCCTGGATTATATTGAATAAGTCTGTTTGACTTTGTAAGACTTCACCAAACTGCCTTCCAGCATGGTTGTACTTTTTTGCATTCCCACCAGCAATGAAAGAGTTCTCGACACACTGTTGTCTACACCAGCATTTGGTGTTGTCTCTTTCCTGGTCATTCTACCAAGGTGTGTAACAACCTCTTATTATTGTCTTATTTTGAAATTCCTCCACAATTTATAATGTAAAACCCATTTTCATATACTTATTTGATAAGGTTAAAGAAATTTCTTAAGACGTCTTGCTCATATTTTAATTTGGGTGTTCATTTTGTTAATGGTGTATTCTAAAGGGTCTTTGCTTATTTTGGATAACTGTTCTTTATCAGAGTTGATTTGCAGAGAAAGATTCTACTTCAGTGTCATGTTGCTATTACACACCACCCAGGAATTTTACATGTGTGTTTAACAGTAGGTTACTTATTATCTAACCATTGTTTTTCAAAATGCATATTTAAGCTGGGTATGGTGACTCACATCTATAATCCCAGCATTTAGGAGGCTGAGGTAGGAATGAGTTCCAGGTCAGCTTGGTCTAGAGTAAGATCTTGCTTCAAAAATAATATTTACAGGAACATCTCAGTGATATTGTGATGTTGGGCCTAGACTGGCTACAATATGAATTTCACAATAGAGCAACTTACAGTAAAAGTATATTCATACTGTACTGAGTCTCTCAAGTGCATGAAAACAATGTACATTCCTTAATTTAAATGCGCTTTATTGCTAAAAAAATGCTACCAATCACCTGAGTCTCCAACAGAAGCGACCTGTAAACTGGGGAGGTTTTGTCAGGATGTTGGTATTGCTGATTGATGACACCTGCTGAAGGTTGGGGTGACTGTGGCACTTCCTTAAAATAGCACATTAATAAATCCTGCTCTCCTGTGTGGTGATATTTGATAGCATTTTATGTGCTGCTATTCTATCACAATGTAAATGAATTTATAGTACCAGTTATGATTATGTCACTAAATTTAAGGAAACATAAACACCTTTGATAGTGCCTCAGAGTCAACTGATCTACCTTCTGTTCAAAACTCTAGAGCAAATATGAGCATTTTAATCATGTCACATAACCAGCTGCTGTCACAGTATCATTGCCAGTGTTTTCTGGAAATAAGTCTACAGGTGAATTAAAATCTTAAAATGAGATGTTTCTTACTTTATATTTAGCATTGTTAGAGAAATACTTTGTTTTAAAGCAAAAGCTGTTAGGAGGAACTTAGCCCTGAGTTCAGGCTTATTGATAGCTCTTTTGTAGGTTATTCTTATTTTATATTTTATTTATTCATTTTCAAGCAGATACACAGAGAGAGAGAGAGAGAGAGAGAGAGAGAGAGAGAGAGAGAGAGAGAGAGAGAGAGAGAGAGAGAGAAACGCACCAGGGCCACCACCTTGTGGGTCTGGCTTATGTGGGTACTGGGGAATTGAACCCAGGGCTTTAGGCACTGAAGGCAAGTGCCTTAACCACTGAGCCATCTCTCCAGCCCATTGTAGGTTATTCTTAATAAAATAAAATATCCCCCTTTCTACCCCTTTTTCCCAAATCTTGTTTATTCTTTTCCACAAAATTTTGGTCAAGAGTAAAATTATATCCAGGCAGATCAACATGTCATACAACAGCAAGAACAGTAAAACACAACCAATTACATTGTATTTGCGTGTTTTAAAGTCACTCCAAGAGTACTCAAAGTTATCTTGGGAAATGCTTTCACAAGACAATGTTGAGATAGTAATAATAGTTATGAAAATACTGGCGTTAAAGTAAAAAATGACTACAATGTTAAAGTAGACCAGAAACTAATTTAAAATCAACCATCAAGAAAGATCCCATGTGAGTCAGCATGAGTATCCTGCACTGCTCAGGATATTTACATGCCCAGGTGGGCTGATACTCAGACTTCCTTTGATCTCTCGTGGACTCTCACTCCAATTTCAAAAGCTGGATCTTTCCCAAGGCTCTTCTTCATCATGGTCATGTCTTGGTCACTATAATTTCACAGTAAAGCAACATGTCCATTACGTACTGAGGCATGAAGATGTACCCCCCCAACCCCTATACAGTGCCACCCCACAACCAAAGCCAATGTACAAAGAAGTGAACATAGTCACTCTCAGGCTTTCTCTGGTGACGGAACCAAGACATTTGTTTCTAGGTCTGCACAGGTGTCATTCCTTCCTTCTACCTGTCATGTGCAGCTACATGGAGGTCACTTCCCGCTGTCTGCTCGTTCCAGGTCTCCACCACATTTATAGTGGTTTCCTATACTGAGGTCTTGGGCCTCTCTAAGGCATCTAGAATGGCAAATTCCTTCCCGAAGTTTTGACTGACTTTTATCAGATTCCATCAGAGGAATTCCTGTCTCTAGGCTGCTCTAACCTCACACATGCACTGCTTGGATCATACTAGTAGGAAGTCTGAAGACTGATATCATGGGTGCAGAGCAGAAGTTGCATTCACAATATAGAAACAGCACTCATCTCCTAGTCTGTCTCCAGCAGAGCCCGGGATGACCAGATGCATTGACAATTGAAGTCATATTTTGAAAGGAGTCTCTCCAATCCGTAGGTTTCAACACTGGGCTTAAAATATGCAGTGATCCATGTTGTAAACAGGCGGTGCTGTCATCCAGGCTTTCCTGTTCCTGTTACAGAGCGTGTCAACAGCTTTAGTGTAACACTCAAGGACTCTAGGATTTTCTCAATGGCAAAGGAATATCTGCAACTTAAAAAATCACCAGCCGTATTGTCCCCCATCAAGAGCTGTCTTTTGAAGCTTTGAAGCCAGAAATGGATATCTCTCTAGCCAGGAAGGTTCTAGGTGGCTTCTCTTGTATAAAGCTGTCTTGTATAAAGCCACGCTCTGACTCTGCTGATTGTTGCAGAGTCAGTGATCTTAGCTGGATCTTTTGTATCTCTTGCAGCCGCTACCATTCAGATGCAAGCTGTTGGATTCTTCCTTCTGGATCCCTGATGGCCTCACCCCAACCTTCACCAGCCCCGAGTCCAGAGCAGGGTTGGGCAATGCTGGCTGATCAAGCCCCCCACTCCCAAGAAAGTCCTACTTGGTGCCTTTCAACACCCACAGACCACCCAGTATTTGTGGAAGAAGCCTGTCATCTACGTTAAAGAATTCCGTGTGAGTCCAGGTCTGCACTGTCCTGCACTTTGACAGCCCACATAGTATCCAAGTGACTAGGTCATCTAGCCTGAGGTACAAAAAGAGTTAACTATCTGGTTAAGAAAACACCTTGGGGAAAACCTAGAACTCTGATACTCAAAGGACTAGACACAACTCACACTGTAGGATCCATGTATAGGAAGTCCATAAGTAGACCAAAGAACAAGTCTTTAGGCACAGATGGGACTTGCCAGGGCCCAGAGAGACATTCAGAAGTTTTCTGTGGTCGCGCATTTGTCCTAGGTCTTTTTGGAGTGATAACACTGATGTGCACACTCACTAATGTTCCTCGACACACATGAAATGGGGCACTTATCACACGTAAACTACGCCACATTCCTGGTGCGTTGATGTGTTTTAAGCAGGGAAGAGTCGATCATGAGCTCTTTCGCTGCCTGCCCTCTTTCATGAGCCTGGTTGGGAGCTCCCTGACCCTCCAACCCCTGGACCTACACACAGGGTTCTGCCACCGCACCCCTTCCAGTATGGGCATCTCCACCCTACCCCTTCTCTGCTCAAACAGCCTCCAGTGTTTTTGTTCCTCCAACAAGGAAAGCATACTGTACCAGTGGCCTTCACACTGGCTTTTCACTGTCTGGACCTCTGCTTTCTGGCCTGGGTAGGGTCTTGTGTCCTTTCAGGACCCTAAAAGCCCTTCTGACAAGTGTCCAGTGGCAAACATCTCTCTCTCTCTCTCTCTCTCTCTCTCTCTCTCTCTTCTCCTCCTTCCATCATTTCTGGTAGAGTACCCACAATTCCCTGATCTAAATCAGGGATCACCTACCTCAGCACACACCCGAATCATGGCTGTGATTCCAACACACATAGCCACAAGGTGCAGGAAATGGGGCCAATCTGAATGGATATTGTCCTAAATGTTACAGATACCCACAGAATTTAAAGATAAGGCAAGAACTGTCAGACATCTACTTAAGAATTATTGGAAGTGGTGAGATGAGCAAGAGACCTACCTCCATAACAAATCAGATAACCTGTGAAAGGATAATGGAGACAGACACTGATGATACCCAACACAGTCCAAAGCAGAAATCCAGAAACAACACACAAATAAAAAAAGGGGCTGCTTCTACAATCCATAACTCCCTATCCTGTGGTCTGGTCTAGCAAGCCCCCTGTGGAGGGCACCCAGAGGGTTGGGGATAGGGATGAGAGAAATGGAAGTACCGTTGTAAGACTTGCTCATGCAATGTCAAAATTATTGACAATAAATTTGGAAAAAATAAATAAAAATTTTAAAAAATCAAATTTGGAAAAAGAATTATTTCTGTATGTAGAAATAGCAGTTGATATATTAAGCCATCCATCAAAAGATATTGGAAATATTTTTACCTGCTTCTTTGCACTTTTTAATGTGTCTACTAGAAAAACTAAATCTACACATGGGTTCCTGTCACTTCTCTGTTGGGGAGCCTGCTGTAAGTCAGGTCCAGGGCTCAGTCACTTGCATCTATCTCTAAATCCTGGAGGGTCTGGGCCAGAGAGAAGGCATGGGAAATTTATTTACTAAATGTCATAACTGGTACCAATGAGTTGTGAAGAGAACCCCTTGTCCTTTTCCCAAATAAAGGTTAATTCAGTGGATTTGGCAGAGGGTCCCCAGGAAAGGGCAGCACTGGTTGTTCCCGGAACCTCTGCAATAACATCCGTGCAGTAGGCACGTCCAGATCTGACATCCTGGATGCCCTTGACCTCCAAAGACCCCAGGAAGACAGGCATTCCCCCCCCCTTTTACTGGGGAAATAGAGATCAACCTTACAAGCTTTGCAGGGCCTAGAGTGATGACACATTTGTGGAGACCAGAGAGAAGAAGCAGGACTTGTGGAAGGGAGCTCAAGGAGGAGGTGCCTAGTGGGAAGGAAGGGGAAACATAAGAGAAGCGGCCAAAGTTAGAAGAAGGAAGGGATCAGAGAGGATTGGGGCTGGCTGGGTAAAGCAGGAACTCCTGGTGGGGTGAGGTTGGGTGGGGTCAGCCTGGCCCTGCAGTTTAAAGAGCCAGGAAACAGGCCAGAGGCCCCTGGACCGTGTTCTCTCTGCTCCACTGTAGCTCCAGCTCTAGCCAACCATGGCCAGGCTGCTGTGCACCTCACTGCTCCTGCTGGCCACCCTGGCCCTGGCTCTAAGCGCCACAGGCAACACTAAGTCTAAGGACCAGCCTAAGGTCATAGGTGGCCCAGAGCCTGCAGACCTCAAGGACGAGGAGACACAGAGAGCGCTGGACTTTGCTGTTGACACTTACAATGATGAAAGCAATGACATGTACTTCAGCCGCCCAGTAAGCGTGATGAGTGCCAGCCAGCAGGTGCGTGCCTTGCCCAAAGGGAAGTTGGACATGTCTGTCTTGACTTTGCTGCTGTCTCCCACCCTTCCCTGACTTCTGTCCATGCTGCCTACACCCCTGGCCCTCCAGCGGGCAGTGATCTTTCCTTGCAGGTGGTACAGATTGAAGCAAGATATTAGCACATCCCTGCTTTCCATCCAAGCCATGTCCTGGACAATGTTCTTTAGTGCCACACCCTTTATAGGTGTGTGTGTTTAAGATCTCTCTTTTGCCTTAGCCTAGAACCCAGCCAGTCATTGTGGGTGGGTACCTGGCCCCTCAGGTGTGTATCCCAGCACCACTCCTGGCATGAGCTACTGTCCTCATCCTGTCCCCTCTCTTTTCTTCTGAGCAATCCCGATGGCTCTGCTTTTCTGACCTTGACACTTTGGTAGGTTCAGCAAGCTCTGGCAAATGACCACATGCCTCTGCATCCTTAACTGTGTAGATGGGTGATTAGTCTGGGTTGTCAAGGTTAAGTGCAGTCCAAAGGTAGATCCTTTCCTAAATCCTCAAAGGGCTCAATTCTATTCCTTTTTTTCCCTTTCTGAATCCTTATTCTATTTATTTGCTGCAACTGTTCTTGTATCATTATCAGGCTGATTTTAGGTAATTTGGAATTATAACACATTTTAATATCTGGTTGGAAAAAAGAGCATGTTTTTTGTTTGATTATTTTTCAAAATATATCTCCACTAAGACCAGTTTTATTATGCTCTAGTATATAAATCCTAGTGTTATAGTATCATATCTAGCCAGAATTTACCTTAAAAATTAATCTCACCTCTATAATTTATTTGGGAAGAATTGAGATCATTATGTTTTCTCATTTATGAATATAATGTAGTTCTCTCTTTAGGTTTCTCCTTATGTCCTATCAGTTATTTTGCTTTTTCTCTTGCTATCAGTCTTGTGTATTTGTTTTTTTTTTTTTATCAATTTCTAGTTACTTTAGAGTTTTTAAAAATAAAAAATACTTTACTATGTATAAGTATATACATTGTATGAGCAAATCTTTTGAAGGTGTCTCCATTTCCCTCCTCTCTGTCGCCTACCCACTGGGGTCCTTTCTTGGCTCGCATTCTGGATCTGTCCATTGGATAGGGGTTATGAACTGCACCAGACATAGCCAGTTTTTCATTCTTTTATTTTTCCTTCCCCCTTGTGTATTGTTGCTGAGGGGGGCGATGTCTCTGGATATTCTCCCCCACCATGGCTTTTACATTCTTTCTGCCCCCTCTTCTGCTCAGTTCCCTGAGTCATGGTGGATGAGTTTTGAGTTTACTTTATTGTTGAGATCTTAAGTATCCCTGGACCTTTGCCCTGGGTTGTGTTGGGTATCCTTGGTGTCTGTCTCCATTGACCTTTCATGGGTTATCAGACTTGCTGTGGTGATTGGTTTCCTGTTTGTCTCATCACTTTCTCATAAGTTTCATTTGGGCCCTGTGTGAAGGCTAGGGGTGGTTTGTATGTCAACCATCATCCAATGACTTGTTGTGGAATTGAGTTGTCCCCAGCTCTCTCAATGCCTTCTGAAAAATACAAACAGAATCTCCATCAAAGAGTGAGATCAGTATAGGTTAAATGAGATACACATTACTATTTTGGCTAGCTCCTAATGGGTGTAGCCTCTCTGCAGCTCTTTGGTTATGGGAATTTGCCCTAGGAGCCCGAGATCTTGGTCCCCATAGGATTATGCTATGGATCCCAGTTCCAGTTGAGGGTTCCTTGTCACTAAACCAATCATTAAACTGCTGATTACCCTCCTTGGTTTAGCGCCACCATTGCACAGATGAGCATTTCTTAACTTGCTGGTCTCTTCCATACAGCCATGTGTTCAGCATTCTTGTGACAACTATCTATATTGTTTATAGTGGTCTCTGCTTTCTCCAATCAATTCTATTCTTTCATTGCAAATGGAAGACATGCAGATGAGTGACTCACTTGAGAGACACTGCTATCAACAGACACATAAAAGAGGAAGAATTTGAGGGCCATCTTCACTTTAGCCTAAAACATTCTCATGTGTAAAGCATTCCATGTCCTCCTGCCCAGTGAAGGAAGAAGTCTGAGTAAATGCAGGGAATGGGATCTGTCTGGGGTCCACCCTGTGATTCAGCCGAAAGTCAATTACCAGCCTGCAGCCTCAGTGAACAGTGTTGCTTTAGTCCTGCACTGCAGCTCTGAGCTTTCGCTTATTCTCAGAGCAGCCCTGGGATTCTGGAAAAGAATCTGTTTGTCTTCCCTGCCTTGGCTGGCTCTCCAAATCTGAGCCTTCCTTTCTTGAGTCAGCTGAGGAATTGTTAGTACTGGGCTTCTGCTCTCTGTGTCCTCTTCCTCCTCTTCCTCAGAAGCACAAGACTCCTCATGAGAGGCACTCGGAAGAAAACAAGTTGCAAGCAAGGCCTGTGGCCATCCTGTGGAAGAGGTGGCTAATGTGTTCTGTGGGTGACACTTTTGGTATCTTCTGAATGCAGGCAGAAACCCCAAACAAATGCTTTAAGTCGATAAGGTAAAGTGACTACTTGCATGAAAACTTGATGGAAGTTCGTTGATGAACCCTGTTCTTCTCACTGTAGGTTGTGGGTGGGAAAAACTACTATTTTAAAGTGGTGCTAGCCAGAACCACCTGCACCAAGTCCCAGTACCAGTCTCTGACTGATTTGGCCAAGTGTCCTGTCAATAAGCAAGCAGATCTACAGAAGGTATGCACAAATCGGCAGAGGGGTGTGTAAATGTGTTGTTTGTATGTGCCTGCACATGTATGAAGGTTTGTGTGCAGCTATGGGAGGATGTAAGGAAACATGTATGCATGTATGGGACATGAATGTGATCTCATGTGACGATTCATAAGAAGGGTGAGGCTGTCTGCCTCTGGTGATGCAGGGTGGTACAGGGGTGGGTATGGCTATCCATGTGGTTCGTTTCAGTTTCTTCCTGGGTTTATCCTGGAAATTGGGGTACTAAGTCTTTTTCATGGTGATTGATACCTGCTAGACTTGCAGAGACATCTTCCTGAATATTTCCTGGAGAGAGGGCTTTGCACGATCTTAACCTGGGACACATACCCTGAAGGTGTTGAAGGGATTAGGAGCCCTGGAAGTAATTGAAACCCTCCAGTATGGCCTCCTATATTCCAGTTCCCCTCTGGATAGTGCTGGTTCTTATGATGTCATGGCTCTGGGGACAGCCACACCCCCGTGTCATCATTCCTTCTACCCTGTCACTTTCAGGAGTGTGTCTCATGCCCCTGACTCTCCCACAGGGATCTTCCTAGTGCTGCCCAGGTGTTGGAGGTGGGGTGACTCTAAGGCACTGTTTATTCTCTGCTGTCCCAATCTTTGGGGGTCCGGTATTTCCCACAGGTCTACTTTAAAGGGCTGTGCTTGGGCAGGAAGATGTGAAATCCCGTGAGCTGAGGAGTGGGGCATATGCCATCTGGTGGAATGACATCAATGGGTGGGATGATGAGCAGACACTAAAGAGTCCATCAGAATGTCCTGAGGCTGGTCAGCAACACTGTGGGCACAAGTTTCTCACCTACATCACCCCCACTCCCATTCTGGCATCTCAGGTTGCCCCCCTCCCTTTTGCTATAACTTACACTGACTGTCTTTTTTCCATTTTTACAGAAAGTAATCTGCAATTTTGAGGTCTTCACTGTGCCCTGGCAGAAGACTTCCACGACAAACTTCAGCTGTCATAGTGCCTGAGAGTCTACGTCATGTGGACTGCTACTTACTCAGACCCCTTCTTTGTAGTGTCCCAGTTCTCAGAAAGCTGCTTGGTCCCGGGGACATCAGCTCTGCTCAGTAATCCAACACCAGGAACCCAATAGAGAAGGCTACAGCAAGCAGGTTCTCACACTTAAGTGACTATCTCTTTATTTCCTTCCTACTTTTCAGATGCACCAGTGTGTGGCCTACGATGAGTGCTCATGTCATACTCAATAAAAATGTGCCACCTGATCCTTCTGAGCCTCTGTGGTGTCTGGATATGCAGGGTGGTGGGTGGTGTAGACATGAGCTGAGGGCTCACACTCACACACACACCTGTCTGGAAAAGCTTTACCCCTTTTGGGGATATGTAGGTCTCAGAGCAGATAAAGGGCAGAGTGTTGCTGGGAACCAGTTTCCAGACACTGTGGCTTCTGGGATATGGAAAAGGCTGAAGAGGGACCTGGGCTTCACCCTGGAGCTTCAGATTCAACCATGAAGAGGTCAGAGCAGGCAGATGGTGACATGCTGGCCTCAACCATGTGTGGGAGGGACGGCTGACCTTCAGGTCTAAGATCCCCAGAGATGACAGGGCCAGGGAGCACCTGATCCTTTACACTCAGGGCTGATGTGACCTGTGGGGATGACAGGCGGATGATCCCAGCTCTTCTCTGTCCTGATGTAAACCCAGTCTCTGTGGGCAGCTTCTGGGGGTGGGATGTATATCAACACAGTAGACTGAAGAAAGGTGAGCTTTCTCCTAGTTCTGGAGGGGGGGATGCACTTTATTTACTAGCATCATTTTAGTGTCACCATGGTTATACAGAAGGAACATCCCAGGACCGCAGGATGGGATACCACAGCCCTAAAATACATGTTCTCAAGCCCTTCTCCCGCTGTCCTTTCACCTGGAGTCATGGCGGAGGGTAGGAGCCAGACTAGCCTGGCCATTGGTTGCATAGCCAAATCCTTTCCATGGTCAGAGCCACATTAAAAAGCTGTGTTATGGTCACTGCCATGAACACTGAATGTGAAAGTACAATCCAGGGGACCATAGTCACATAGGAGAAAGGGTATTGAGGAACTGGAATGGTGAATTGGAAGGAAAATCCCAGTACCTGTAGGAATATGTATTTATCCCTGAATCATCCCCAGGCAACATTGACCACAATATGTATTGATTAGTTGGGAAAGAAAAGGGCCTTTCCTGTTGACCTTGTCTTCTTTGTGAAGAGGCCTCTGCTTGTTTCATTTTATTACTTGGTAAGTTCTCGTGGTTGGGATCTTGGTTTGTTTCATGCTCTTGGCACCTGTTTATGAAAAAAAGTTCTTGAGATAAACTGGATACATTTGAAATGATTGTCATTTTGAAGGCTCCGTGGCACCATTTGATGAATAGCTGTTCAGTCGTGTGACAGAGAGCTACAGACTTGGTTTGTCAGGGTGCTGGTCGCGTGTGCTTTCCTGCATAGCCTCATTCGGTATTCATCTTCAGATTTTTGTGTGGTCTTTATCTTCCTGTTTGGGGTATGACAGGCATTTGGATTCACCTAGGGTTACTATAAAATACCAGCTCATATGAGATGAACAGTTTCCACTGTCAGAGGCGTGAATAGACATTTTGCTCAGCATTGGGGTACTGCCACAATAGAATGAGATTCAGAAGACTCCAATCATCTACTTGTCTGCTTTGATTCAAATTTATTTGGGGGATATCTCTGTATCTTGGTGATCCCCAAAGAGAATTCTGTCTGGTTATAGTACTTACAGTGAGTGAGCTATAAGTGTACTCTGAAGTAATGTAATCATTTTCTTTCTTTCTTTCTTTCTTTCTTTCTTTCTTTCTTTCTTTCTTTCTTTCTTTCTTTCTTTCTTTCTTTCTTTCTTTCTTTCTTTCTTTCTT
>PVHP010025648.1:0-25331 GCA_004024765.1 Zapus hudsonius | reverse complement strand
GGTTAGCTAAAGCTTATACATATATTTTGGAACCAAGAATCTCTCCTGCACGTTGTCATTCACATGGCAGGGACAAGAGACTCAACACGGAGTGAGTTTATTATCTTCCCACAGTGACACTTCAGGATGGAACTGTGATATGAACCACCTGGTGTTCAACTACCCAGTATCCATCCTCTCTTCCCAACACACCCCCCTCCGCCAGCCCCACCCATCCCTTCTCTAACAGACAACAAGAAGACCCTAACAGGAACTTGACTTTTGCTTCTAAGGTAAAGGACAAGATGTCTGGGTGTCATGAGGCAGAACTGGTACCAGGTGTGGACGCATTTCTTCTGGATCCAAAGCAAAAGGTGGACACATTGCCTGTCACTTAGCAACAAGGACAGTGGCCAGAATCACATGATGAGTGGGAGGCACAGAGCTGTCACCAGACTACCAATTCTGGGATTCCCCTAGGCAGATGTCCAGGGAGAGGGACATTTTCCTTGATTGGGACTTGACCAAGCTCTGTGGGGGTGGCTCACTAGACATTGTCCCCGAAGGCCTGGGCCCTGTCTACTGGGAAGTCCTTCTTTCCAATGCTGTCTTTATGTTCCAAAAAACAGTTATAAAGTGTGAACTCCTTGGAAGCTGGAACATTGTGTATGTGTGTGTGTGTGTGTGTGTGTGTGTGTGGTGGAGGGGTTGTTTTATATCTTCAATGGTATCTTTATCTACTTCTACTGGAAGTATGTGTGATGCTTTCTAAAATGTAGTGTCTTATCTATCAAATAATAATAATAATAATAAAGAATTTCTATGCTATTGTGAAACGTGGCTCTCTGTATGTATTTATTGTTATACCTGCATCTAGCAGATGTCCCTATGAGACTCACACCCTTAATCTTTTCTCTCGGGTCACTTTATTCGGTGAAAAGGATTGACAGGGCTGGAGAGATGGTTCAGCAGTTAAGGCACTTGCCTGCAAAGCCTAATGACTCTGGTTTGATTCCCCAGTGCCCACGTCAAGCAAGATACACAAAGTGGCACACTGGAGTTCATTTCCAATGCTGGTGGCCCTGGCACGCCCATTCTCTCTGTCTCTCTTCTATCTCTGTTTGCTAATAAATAAATATATATATATATATATATATTTTAAAAGGTTGACTGAATACTGTCTTAATAAGCTGAGTTGTCTCAACAACTGACATTCAGCAGTTTGGATTTTGTCCATCGAGGGCATAGAGACCTCCCACAAAGGAGAAAACCAGAAAATGGAGTAATTAATAATATAATTTATCACAATATTTTTGATTTTACATAACACATGGCTGACATGTAAGAGCAGGGCTGCAGACCTTACATGCATGCGCTTTAACGGCTGAGCCATCTGCTGACCTGATGTAACTATCAACAGTGCCAACTTACACTTTCAAGTGTGTTTTGAGGAAGACAGTAAGTTATACCCTCACCATGAGGGCAGCAGGTGTGCTGAGCCATAGGCAGGAGGTGGGACTTCTGGGAGAGCAGACAGATAGACACCAAATATGTTTACTTGCCAGGCACTTTATAAGACACTTGGACTACATGGGACCTTGGACTACACAGGGACCTTGGACTACTTGGGGACCTTGGACTACATGGGGACCTTGGGTTACTCGGTGACCTTGGACTACACGGGGACCTTGGGTTACACGGTGACCTTGGAATACACGGGGACCTTGGATTACATGGGACCTTGGGTTACTCAGTGACCTTGGACTACACAGGGACCTTGGGTTACACAGTGACCTTGGACTACACGGGGACCTTGGGTTACATGGTGACCTTGGACTACATGGGACCTTGGAATACACAGTGACCTTGGACTACACGGGGACCTTGGGTTACATGGTGACCTTGGACTACATGGGACCTTGGACTACACAGTGACCTTGGACTACACGAGGACCTTGGACTACACAGGGACCTTCCACACAAGAGGAAAATTCAGATTGGATGATGAGCTCCAGGGAATTTCCAGCATCTATAACTTTTCTCCCTGCATAGATTCTGGAGTCCATGAACACACAGTTCTGCCCGTCAGGCTGCAAAGTTGTCATAAAACCTGCCACAGTGGGTGGGCAAAGTTTCAGAAATTCTTGATCTCAGGAGATAGTCTCATCTTCCATTTAGCCTGGGACATAGCAGGCACTCAATCACTGCTAATTGAATGAATATTTATTATGTACATTATCTCTTATGTTCTGTTTCCTTGGTGAAACAAAATCCAATTCCCCACCCAAAAAGAAAACCCTCAATGCTTGAGAAAATCCAGTTTTTGTGTGTCAGATATACTTTGACCCCCCCCTTCCCAAAAAAAGTGGGATCAATTTATCTCATGAAGCAATGCTATCTCGCTCTTCCTCCAAACTAGGAATCTTTCAACATAGGACAAGGGTGAAATGTTTTTCCCTTTAAGACATTTTTGACACAGTCTTAGCAGACACAAAGAATATTCTGAAAGTTCCTTTTGGTTTTTTGAGACATTGGTAAAGAATCCATCATAGCTCAATTGCTCAGTGTTTATGAAATTGTCAACTCAAGGAACACATCTGATCATTTTTTTTCACTCCAAAATTACTTCCCTTAACAGAAGCCTCCCCCAAATTTGGCTGTCCCATCATGATTTAAATGGTCTGAACCTCATTAGTGTTGCTAGCATTTACTTAATAAAATCAAATCAGAATAGCATTTAATTTAGTTTTAATAGGATAGTTAATGTATGTTAACGAAATATCGATTGATTATTAAAATGGAGAGTGCTGAGGTGTAACAAATATGTGAGATATAAATCTTGTTGCTATGCCATTAACTCAGAATTACATAAGCAATAAATGTCTAATTAGATTCTTACTAGTGAAGAGATGTGAGCATTTATCGAGATTCAATAAGATGGATGTTATAGACTCAAGCTCAGGACTGCATCTTATTTCATTCTTTCATTCCCATTTCTCCAATCCTTGTCATTTGTTGTTGTTGTTTTGTGGGTTGCTAGGCAAGGAGGTGAGGAATCCAAGCCCAGGGCTTCAGATGATCTCAGACTGGCCACAAGCAATTGTCTGAGGGGCTTCGGATTAGGAACCCACTAAAGTCCCTGTCCTTCCAAGAAGTTTCTAACTCAGCAATACATTCAGACCATGTGAGTAGCCTCAAGTGACAAGTATCCCAGGTGTGGGGGAAGAACTGACCACTTACATCGTATATAAAAAATATCTACCCAACTGTTCCTTCTCATGGCTGGAACAAAACACCCGACCAAAAGCAGCATATGAAAGGCAAGGGTTTATTTCAAGCTTCTGGTCTTGAGGGCAACTTTGATCAAGCAAGGAAAGCATGGCAGAGTAGAGGCTGGGCATCTCCTCTTGTCACACTGGCTAGGAGGAAGCAGCAAAATTAAGTGAACTGGGTTGGAGAGATGGCTCATTTGCTTGCAAAGCTTACTGGGCTGAGTTCAATCCCCCAGGACCCATGTAAAGTGGCACAAAACGTTATTCAATTATTTATTTGGATTCAAGGTAGTATATATCATTGCCTGGTTTCTAGTTTCCACAAGATGGCCATGAACTGGAGTTCATTTGTAACAGCAAGAAGCTCTGGTGTACCTTCTCTCTCTCTCTCTCTCTCTCTCTCTCTCTCTCTCTCTCAAATAAATAAATAAATATTTTAAAAATGAGTGAGGGAGCTTGTCAGGGGCGAAAGCCTTTGGGGCCTTTGGAGGCACCCCCTGGCTTCATCTCAGGACGGCACATGACAGCTTGCCACGAGGGGCTTAGCTTCATGAGTTTCAGGAGGTGATCTCGATTGTCAGTTATGCACAGGTTCTGACCATTAGCCCTCTGATTGGCCAGGAAGCTCTGTATATTCTGCCTCGTTCCCCGCAATAAGAGCACACATTCATCAACCCACAAGTGGTGTGTGTGTATCTGTATGATCACTGCCCCTGCAGGCAACGGGCAGTGATAGGAGCTAGCTAATACCAGGAGGTCTACCACCCAGTGACATACTTCCAGCAAGGCTCCGCCCACCCAAAGGCTCAAGGTACCCACTCAAGAAAGAGGTTGAATCACCAACACTTAAGGCTGTGGGGGACATTTTCTATTCACACCATATCAGCATCTCTCTTCTGCTGCCTGAATGTCATCCAATCATTCATTTGGACTCAAGGTAGTATATATATATCACTGCCTGGTTTCTAGTTTCCACAAGATGTCCATGAACTCCCAGAACCATGAGTCAGCATATACCTTACGACCTCATGACCTCAAAATTTATAATACAAAATTTGATTGATCCACTTGCAGATATAAACTCCTGGAGCCAGCAGACAAGGCTGCCTTCTTTCTCTGCAGACATAGAACATTCCAAAAATTGATCACACACTAGGTCATGAGGACAGTCTCAACAAATTCCAGAGAATTTATTTCTACGAGTCCTGTTGTCTAACCACGGTGAAATAATCAAATTAGAAAACGATAAAACTTTCAAAGCAACAGTAGCTGCCATGCTTTGAAAACCTGGAAATTAAAAACCAGTATTGAATGAATGAAACGTTGCTGGTTTTCACTTAGGAGCTGAAAGCGACGTTCCGTAGGATGGCATTCTGTGTGGGAATGGAGTCAGAGTTGAAGGACAAATGTGTACGTGTGTCGAATATGGGTGTGTCACTGGTGATGTGTTGTGTGTGGTGTGTTGTTGTTGGGGACAGGCTTTTGGGGTTATAAGCCAGCTTCCCCTTGCTAGTATTTGGCACACCTTCCTGCCACTGTTTGCAGTGCTGTGGCAGAGGTGATGTCCACCCCTCTGCTCATGCCATCATTTTCCCTGCCAGGATGGAGTCTCCCATCCATTCCTCCACAAGCCACTTTTGCTTGGGTTCTTTCTGCACAGCAACTAGAAAGCTGACTGTGACAACAGCTAATTCATCTCTCCAGCCCAAGAAGTATATTTTTATATGGAGTAAGAAAATGGTTGAGAATCGACAGCAGCTAAAACTGTCCTTAAAGATGGACACATCGCAGACTTGTGCCCCCCGGAATCTAAATTAAAATGGTAGTTAATAACCAAGATGCAATGATGGCTCATCAGAACAGAGCCTGGGAAATGAAGCCACAACACATGGGGCCTGTGTGTGTCACAGATGTCAAGAACTAATGAGTAATGGGGAAAACTGGTTTTCCTCTCTTTACATTTTGAGTTTTATTTTTTAAACTTCTTGTTGACACCCTCCATACCTATGCACAATATACTGTAATCATAATTCCCTCTCACTCCCCTTCCTGTTTATTCCCTTTTATTTCCTGTGGTGGCTCGAGTCAAGTGTCCCCCATAAACTCGTGTGTTCTGAATGCTTGGTCCCCAGCTGGTGGCAGTTTGGAGAATGTGTACGAATGGAGGCAGGGTTAGGGGGGTTATAACCAGCTTCCCCTTGCCAGTGTTGGGCACACTCTCCTGTTGCTGTTGTCCACCTGATGTTGACCAGGAGGTGATGTCCAGCCTCTGCTCATGCCATTGTTTTCCCTGCCCTCATGGAGCTTCCCCTCAAGTGTATAAGCCAAAATCAACCCTTTCCTCCCACAAAATGCTTTATGTCAGGTGCTTTCTGCCAGCAAGGACAAGGTCCCTGCAACACCCCCCCCCCCTCGACACCACACACACTGAGATCCTTTTTCTTTCCAACTAGTTCTCTGGGAAAAACTAGTCCTTATATAAAAAAATAAAATTAGATCAATGCTTCACATCATACATAAAAATAATCTTCCAGTGGATTAAAAGCAATACCATGAAAAAAGTGTTCAAAAGTATCAGAAAAGATTAGGTGACAGAAATACCAGAGAAGATGCCATGACTTCAGGATCGGTAAGGAATGATCCCTTAAATAAGATAACAGAAGCTTAAATTTAAACAGAAAAAATAAATAAAATTGGACAGCTCATGTTTAAAAAGTTAAAAGTAAGGAAAGTTAAAATATGTGACAATGGGCGCAGAAGAGATACGGCTCAGGAGTTAAAGATGCTTGTTTTCAAAGCCTGATAATCAGGGTTTGATTCCCCAGAACCCACATAAAGCCAGATGCACAAGAGGGCACATGTGTCTGGAGTTCGTTTACAGTGGCAGGAGGCCCTGGTGCACCCATTCTCTCTCTTTCTCTCTCCCTCCCTCCCTGTCTCCCTCTCCCCTCTCTCTCTCCTCACAAATAAAAAATAGAATAAAACAAAAAATATGTGACAATGTAGAGACACACATTTGTACTCAGAGCCAGGCAAAAGTCTTCTATAGCCATACAGAGATCTACAAAATATCCAAAACCTCAAAGAAATACATGGAAGGAGATGCACAGCCAATTGTTAGAAGAGAAAGCCTGAATAGTTCACATTTAACTAGACGGGCCCACATGCACACCTGAGCACAGGTAAGACATCATGGAGCTGAGCATAACTGATGTCTTAATGGCAGCATCCTGTCTGTGATCCATACCACAGCCCTGAGGAGATTGCTCTCAAGATGCAGAAGGCCTTGTGTTTATGATTTTTGACAGCCACAATTATTTACAACCTAGAGTCATCTCAGTAAAGTTGTGATTAAAATAGCAAAAGATGGTCATCAGAGATTCAATCCTGCTAAACAATCAGATGCTATTTTATATCCAGCAAACTGGTGAAAACAACAACAGAAAAATTTAAGACTTGTAACCATCACCATGGCTGGCAGGATGTGAGTACTTAGAGAAAAGGGAATTCTAGTATTTTGTTTGTGGGAGTATGAATTAGAGAGAAATTTTGCAGTGTCTCCTAAAATTGAAAATGTGTCTACGCAACACATTCATTTCTCAGTGTATATCATGGACATATGACTGTGTGTGTCCATGGGGACACGTACAAGGATGAGGCTGTCGTTGGTGATAACAGAAAGCTGAAAACAAGCCAAGAACCCATGAAGAGGACAGAAAGGTAGACTGTTGTCATGGAGAGGATTACTAACAGCCAGGATGACTGACCCAGCTCACAAGGCACAATGCTAACCGAGAGAAAGCTCACTGTGGGTTGTAAGCACACAGGGTTGGGGTTGGGGAGATGGCTCAGCAGGTAAGAACATTCGCTGCACAAGTTGGAGGGCCGCACACGAGGAAATAGCTGGGCATGGGGATGCATGCCTGTGACCCCAGGCCTTTGGGGAACCAAGACGAAAGAATCACTCAGCTCGCTGGCCAGCCAGTCTGACCAAAACCATCCACTCTGTGAGAGTCTAGGCACCATAAAAGGTGCACGTTCAGTGAGGGATTCCATCCCACAGAACATGCAGATAAGCAAAAAGAGGATAATTCAGGATTCTCTTCTGACCTCTGCACACATCTGCACAGGGTGCAAGCATCAGCACACACACACATGCACACATGCATATACCACATGCACACACACAAACATACACATACACACATATACACACATACACACATACACATACACACACATACATACACACATGAGTACACACACATACACACATACATATACACATACACACACAAAGACACATAGACTCATATGTTAAATTGCATATAAAATCATAAATCATATCATATTAAGATAAAATTCTCCCTGCTGGAGCTTAGAAGACAACTCTAGTCAAAAGGCAAAAATGGTCCCACATTTGAAGAACAACAGAGCAGAGGCAAGACCACAGGTCTAGCCTGGGCCATATTCTCTTTGAGGTGTTGTCAGGCAGCTGTGTGGGATGTGGAGTGACAGTCGGATGTATTCATCTGGAGTTCAGGAGGGAGGTCTGGCCAGGGATTTCAATGGTAGAGGCAATGATATTTGTAAACCCATGAGATTAGAATGAGATCATTAGAGAAACGAGAGTTTTAAAAAATTAACTCCAGGATCTCAAAGAGCAAGAGAGCTGGGAAACGTGGAAAAATTGGGAAATGAGATTGAAAAGAATATTAATGAGGTGGAGGAAAATCAGAGGAGGTGACCCGGAGGCTGAGAAGCAACATCTCCTGGAGGAGGGTGTCATCACTTCTGCACATGACCCAGAAGATGAGGCGGTGGTGATCAGTGTGACCTCAATTCCCAACTGAAAAAAAAACAAAACTCGATGAAATACAAACTGGTGAAAATTTCCTTAGCACATTAAATATACATACATACACACGTACACACGTACACATACACACATATATGTCAACGGGTCAAAGGTCAGCATCCAGTTATTATTTGTAGATAAAATGATTGCTTACCTAAGAAATTCAAGACAATTCACTGCAAACTTGTTTTCTTGTTTCCTTTTTTTTTTTTGCAAACTTTTAAATAATAAGAAAATGTACTTCAGTTGTTTGACACAAACCTGGTATCTTCAATCCAAGAGTCTTTACAGGCCTGAAAGTATATTGGAACCGTATATTGACAAAAGGATATCACTTAGAGTAACAGGAAAGACAGGTATGTGGGAAATCTTCATATGTGAAAATGTTCAGACCGTCTATGAGAAAACCTTAGATGCTATTAAATGACATTAAAACAACAAACAGGCAACATAGCTCATCCCAGGATTAGAGAATTCCACTTTACAAAGAGTACAACCATCTCTGCTAACCTCTTTATACACACAAGGCAATCCCAATAATAATGTCAAGAGGTCACAAAAATATACACTGTTAGACAAGAGATTTTGAATGTCCAGTTGGAAAATGGATAAATTTAGCAGTAAAATAAAAATGCATGTCTTCATGGAAGAGAAAAGGTCCTAAACAAAGGGGAAATAAATACAAATTGGGAAAAAACTTATATATATATATATATATATATGTGTGTGTGTGTGTGTGTGTGTGTGTGTGTGTGTGTGTGTGTGTGTGCTTAATATACAAAGAGTTCCTACCAGTAAATAAGCAAATCAATAACTCAATAGAAAAATGGACAGGGAAAATCAATGAGCAGATAAAAGAAGACATAAATATTTTTTTTGAGACATAAATATTTTAAGCATATGGTAGCACATACCTTTAGTCTCAGCATTCAGAAGGCTGAGGGAGGACGGTCACTATGAGTTCAAGGCCAGCCTAGGATTACAGAGTGAGTTCCAAGTCAGCCTGGGTCAGAGTAAGACCCTACCTAAAAAAAAAAACCCAACAAATAAAAATATTTTCATGGGGCTGGAGAGATGGCTCAGCAGTTAAGGTGCTTGCCTGCAAAGCCTAACAACCTGGGTTCAACTTGCCAGTACTCATGTAAAGCCAGATGCACAAAGTGGCCCATGTATCTGGAGTTCATTTCCAGTGGAGTCCCTGGAGTGCCCATTCTCTCTATCTGTCTCTCTTCTATCTCTCTCTTTGCTTGTAGATAAATAAATTAATATTAAAGGATATTTTGATCATATGAAATAATAATTTATTACAAATTAAAATGATCAGTTACAGTGTGGTAGCATTTTCACCGATCATTGGGACAAAGATCAAAGGAGTTGAGAGCATGTTGGTATTATCTCAGGGAACAGACATATTCATACACCGCTCACACAAGTTCAGTTATTTGAGCCTCTTTGAAGGGCTCAATTAAAGAGCCTCTTGTGCCCTTCCGTTTAGATTCTATGATCAGCTCTCTTCTTATACATATTTCTGCACAAGCCATTGTGTAGCCATTACAGTATTGTTTTAAATAGGGAGTCACTGCTATGGGAAGCTGGGAGGTGGAGACAGGAGACTCCCTGGAAGCTCATGGGCCAGGTGGCCTGGGGAAAGCCCCTTCTTAGACCAGGTAGGGGATGAAGACCGACACTAGAGATTGTCCTCTGACCACTTGTGTGCCCACACTCTCACATACACACACATCATATACACATGCAAAGATAAAAAATGATTTAAAATATTGTACAGCTAGAGAAAAGGAACTGAGCTGAGATGGAGAGATTTCTCAGTACTTAAGGTGCTTGCCTGCAAAGCCTAACAACCAAGTTCAATTCCCCAGTACCCACGTAAAGCCAAGATGCACAAAGTGGTGCATGCATCTGGAGTTCATTTGCAGTGGCAGGATGTTGTTTTTGCCTCCGGGGGCGCCGTTGGCCACCGCAGAGGGAAAACAGAGAAGCACTGGGAGCTGAGTGAGCTGTCCACTGTCCGCTGTCTCAGGGCTGGGGTCCACAGAGCTGGGGGGCTGACGCAGGGGGGTCCAGCAAGACACAGACACGAGCAGATGTGTATCGTATATCCACGTGGCTCTTCATTTAATTGGGGGAGCTTACATTTATAGGAAAAAGTGGGTCAAGGGGATGGGGAATAGGGAAGAGAAAAGGGGATTGGTTGCTCAGGGTGGTGAGTTAGCAACCTGCACTGGGATAGGTGAGTATGGATGACCTGCGAATACCTCATTTGGGGGGCCTGAGTGGCGGGAAATACGTGATTCTAGCCACAGTCTGTGGGGATGGGTACAAGGAAGTTTGTCTGATACCCAATGCCAGTCATGCTGAGATGGGAATGCTGGTTCCTGTGGCCCATGGGGGTTGGGAGTCAGGGTTGATGGAGCCGGGAAATGCCTACTGAATTATCGGGGTTTCACCTCACTCATACATCCTTAACTCTTTGTTCTCTGTGCCCTCAGTAGCAGTGACAACAGGCAGTGCCCAACAGCAGGAGGCCCTGGCATGCCCATTCTTTCTCTTTGTGTCTCATTTCATTCTGTCTCCCTTCCGTTTCTCTCTCTGCTTGCAAGTAAATTAATTTTTTTTTCAAGAAATGGAACTGAGTAAATGCCCCACACTGAACATGCAAAGGATCATGGGATAGCTGTCTATAACACTCTCAACATCCACTGCTATGGAAAATTCTCTGAGATATTTTAAGTATTAAAAAGAACAGCAACATAAGGCAGCGTGTGCACCTCGCAGCTGGTCCAGCCCAATCAGTGAACTCCAGGTACAGAGAGAGACCTGCCTCAAAAAGTAATAAAGTGGAAAGCATCAACTGACCCAACTGGCCGCTGGCCTCCACATGCACACACGTGTGCGCACACACACACACACACAGGAACCTTAGAGTCAGGCTGGAGAGGCAGCTTCAAGTGTGTAGGTGAGATCTGATCCAAGTCAGCCCGTGGATGGGGTTTGGGATCCCACTGCAAATCCCCTGAAATCCACCAGATGGCACAAGAAAAATGTACTGGAAACCAATCTGGAGGCTTGGTACAGGCAAGAGCAGAGCTCAGGGGAGCAAATGCTCCCTCCAGACCCTGTCCTGGTGTGTGCGCTCCGCTTCCGTTAACCCCTGTCTAGCCAAGGACCTCCAGGGCGTGATTCTGTCACTTGTCAATGAGGAGATGACTGGGAATCACCGTTCTGTGTGGACACTCAGAATCACACGATTATCCATCCATCACAGCTCTGCCTGAACGGCATACTGAAAGCTCGTTTCTTCAACTCCAGGATTCTCTCTTCATTTTGTAAAATTCCTACTTAGGGTTTATGAGAAGAGGTATCTGTTTCTTGGTAAGCCACGTTTCTTTAATTAAAGAAGGAGAGTTGGGAGCCCTCTGCTGCTAAGGAGAGCATGCTGATTTCACAATATGCACTATTTATGAGGGTCCCTTACTGTTGAACCTATTAGAGGCCAACCCAGCCCAGTTGCTCTCCCTCCCAGGGGACAGTTACTGTCCTGCATAATAAGTGAAGCAAGTATCGGATGCGGTCAAGGGAACAATTGCAGCCCTCTCTCTCCAGCAACCGTTTCTGCTTAGATTTCATAATTATTTCCACCATTTCCTTTACTGGGCTCTGGTCCTCTGGGTTCAGCAGATCCCCAACTTCCATCAAAGCCTCCCATCTTCTCTGGAATCCACAAGTGCAAGCAGATTCTTCCCGAATCCCCGCACCTCTGGGAGCAGCACCCCAAAGCCTCGCTTCCAAGCCCAGTTTTCCCAGAGCATCCACACATGGGAGTCTGACATTCCTGGCCACCAGGAAGAAGTCCGGCCTGGTGCAAGCCACCCCCTCAGCAGCCCATCCAGAACAGCCTTCCCTCCCTCCATCTGCACAGTTCAGATCTAGTTTGCCCTTGGTTTCTGCCAGTGTCCTCTTTGCAGTGACTAGAGGTGTCTTCTTGCTACTTTGCTTCAGGTGTAGCCTTCTAGAAAAATCTCCCCTGGTTAGACAGGACTTCAAAACAAATGATGGGTGGGTGGGGGACGACTTGGGTCTGGGAGATGGTTCAGAAGGTAAAGCATGAGGGTTTAAGTTTGTATCTCCAGTGCTGGGTAGGAGGGGCAGTCTCTCAGCTCTCAAATGGAGACAGGGGCACTCTGTGGCAAGCTGACTGGCTAGACCAGACAAACCAGAGAAGTCTGAGTTCAAGTGCGAGGTGCTGTCTCTATAAAGTAGGTGCTGAGTGATACAGGTAGATACCTGGTATCAACTTCTGGCACACACAAGCCAGACACACTTGCATACACACATTTGTATGCACCCACACTGAAACACACATCTACACATGTATGCATACCACACACACACACACACACACACACACACACACACACACACACACACACTAAGTGTGGTAGTGTATGCCCATAATCTGAGCACTCAGGAGGTAGAGGTAGGAGGATTTTGAGTTTAAGGCCAGCCAGAGCTACATAGTGAGACCCTGTCTCAAAAGACCAAGGGCTCAGGATGTCACTGGGCAGATGTTTGGGGTATGCTCAGGGTACCATCCTGGAGAGCTACCCATATATATGCTCATGACCTATGTGCAAGGTACTGGGATGGTAAAGATGTTGGAGATGACCAGGTATGGGGGACCAGGTGTGAGAGGGGTCTCGTTCCAGCACCACAATATGCTTGCCAGCCTGGGCCTCAGTGCCCTGGTCTCCACAAGGATAGCTGTGTCAGCCAAGCCCTAATCAAAATATTGTAAAAGGAATAAAATCCAATGAATTATTTAAAAGAATTTTGAGGTGAGTGAAATGTCTCACATCCCTGGACAGCAAACTACAGTAAACCACGGCAGAAGCAGCTGATATACTAAGAGAGAGTTAGGCTCTTAGTGTGCATCCGCTGTGTCCCGTCCAACAACCACGGCTAACATTCTGCAACATTAGCAACTCTGTCTTTGACTCCTTGCTCCAAGCTGCTTAAAACAAGGCCTGTGACGGGGATGAGGAAGATCTGATGATGGCTTTGACTCCTTGGAGGTCCACAGAGCCAAGTCAGCTTGATACGGTGTGGGAGACCTCGAAAGTTGGGCTTCCCTCACATGATCTGTCATTTTCCCCAGGAGATCCTGAACATCACTCCTTGACTTTTATCTGGAGCTTTGGACTTTGATAAAATTTGAAATCTACAGGAACCAGAAACACAAACAATTTCCTGTCTCTAGACCCATTCATTGTGTGTCCATTTGCTTCATAGTCTCCCTACCCTTCCGTACCCATTCTTTACTCTGTCTCTTTAGTTTTTTTCCTCTCTCTCTCTCTCTCTCTCTCTCTCTCTCTCTCTCTCTCTCTCTCTCTCTCTCTCTCTCTCTCTCTCCCTTAAACCATTTTGGTGTAAACCAAAGACGTCCTTCTTTATCCTTGAATGCTTCAGGATAAAATAAGAATTAAAGACTGGGTATGGTGGCTCACACCTTTAATCCAAGCACTCTGGAATCTCAAGTAATAAGATGGCCATGAGTTCAAGACCAGTGTGGAACTAGAGTGAATTCCAGGCCACCCAGGGCCAAAGTGAAACTCTGCTTCAAAAAAAACAACAAAAAGAATTAGAACATCCACAAAGCGCTGGTCCTTTCCTTGCTCTGCAAATCTCATATCTCAAATACATTTCTAAACTGAAAGCTACTATCAGTCCAGGAACATTGAATGTTCACTAGGTGTTTACAGCTCTGAGAGACAGTTTCACAGACAGGGGACTATATATGATGCTGTCAGACATCTCCACAACATCAGTTCAACATCTCAGTCTGGAGTTTTGGTTTCATTTGATTATATTTGGACATCTCCAGGGTTCTTCTTCAACGTAATGGTCTGGTACTCACAGCAAAGACTCTTTTGCCTGTGCTAAGGGAATGGGTTCAAGGGTCCCCGCTTCTAGAGGGGAAAGGTGGGGTCAGGGACTTGGGGGAAGTTGTTTCGGAAACATGAAGCCTTTGCCATGTGCAAAGCTCCTTGTTCCATCTTTTTTGGGGGAATTTTTGTAAGTTATCGATGATTTTATAATGTATATAATGTATTTTAATCACAATCCTCTCCATTACCTTCTTCTTTCCCCTTCCTGTTCCTCTTCCAATGAACCCTTCCTTCTGCCAATTGGTCCTTTTTCTACTTGGATTCCTTTTTCCCTGTGTCTTTGTGGGTCCCACTGAGTTTCATTCAGGTTGCCTGCCTGAGCCTGGGTGGGGATTTTGGAGAAATTTTGACTCTCCTCAGAGACCCACGTGGGAGGGAGTTGGTGGTAGACCTTTGTCAACTAGAGCCTGGCACAGTGAGGGCCAAACAACGGCACTCAGTCATTCAATGCACACGGCCTTTGGCTCTGGTAAGTGAATTCCAAAAGGCCTGTGTGGCTACCATTCTTCTCCATGATTGGAAAAGCAAACAGCGGATGCATCGCCAGCAATAGCCAACCATGCCAAGTATAGTCAAACCACTGCAGAGAAAAGCCAGTTACCCTTGAGCCGTCCTCATAGCCAAGGGTGGGTGGTTAAATAAGAAAGGGAAAAGAAGCTAGGGAAAACACACACACACACACACACACACACACACACACACACACAAATGATGAATTAAAAAGAAACCATTTTCTTTTAAGGGACCCTCAAAGGAAGGAGTGATTCTTTGAACTTCGTTTTACCCAACCAGTTTAGACTTGCTCCAAATACCTATGACTGCCATTTCTGTCCTCAGGTAAGAAGACTCAACTATGGCATTTGCTCAGGCAATTGTCTTTTTTTTTAATGGACCCCTGTGATATATCTGATGAATTGGTTTAATTCATTCTTTAGCTTAACTGGCAAGATTGAATGGTTCACATTGAAGGCATGAATAACTGTTCTGTTTTGTGAATGAATCTAGTTTAATGCCTCCTGATGTCAGTATTTTGCCCAGGGTGAAAACTTGCTATATGAATTATTCACTGCCCCATGGGATGAAAGGGGCCATGTTTGCCCGCAGAATGTTAGCTGTGGTTATCTGGGCACAGCGGATGTATACAAAGGACAAAGGGTGATTTAGAATGCTATTCCAGGGCCCAGCCATTGCAGTTAAGATCTTTCTAGAAAGCATAGCCCCCTTTTTGTCTTGTGCTATGCAACGAGATAGCTTCAGTGAGCCAAGAAGCTCCAGGCCTTTTATAAAGGAAGAGGATCTAAGAGAAGTCTGGTAAAGGGCACTTCTCTCCTTGGTTAAACCTGGCCTTGTGGAGGGTGGCAAGCAGTGAGTGATGGAAGAATTTAGAATAAAGAGATTAGTCATTTTCAGTATGGAAAAATGAAAGAAATTAGTAAATTTCCCATTTCACTAATGGGAAGCGAAATATTTGGTGAAAGAGAAGCAATCACTAAGCCTGCAGAATTTTAACTTTGATTTAAGAATTTAAGGAACTCATACACCTCCCCCCCAACCCAGTTTAAGAGCATTTGGGGTGAATTATCTCCCCACGGAAATTCCTCAGCTTTAATAAGAATGATTTATAATCTTGAGGAATCGTTAATGCAACTTAGTGGGAGCTGATAAATGAACCACTGAGTTTACTTATACAAGTAAGTAGGGCATTAATCTTGACTTTGAATTTGCCCACTGGGTTCTCTTTACGACCATCTGTGATATTGAATGACAAAGAAGAAATGATTGACAAGTGTTAATGGTTGGCAAAAGTTTTCTAAATGTCTTCAAACTTTAAAAACAAGACAAATACGCCTCGAGATTGAATTAAACTACCTTCCACCTTTTGCAAGTTTGCATCTAAAGTGGGAACAATGTAAGTCAGCCCCATAGATCTGTGAACCACCCTGAGGCTCACCTGAGACCTCAGCTCACGTTCACATAAATGCTGGGCAGGAATGACAAGCCTGCTCGTGATCCTCACTGTCTGGAAGGGCTGTGGACACATGCACACATATTCAGATACACACTCATACACATGTGGGACCACACCCCTACGAACATGCATGCATACACACACACACACACACACACACACACACACACACACCTCATTGTTAGACATGAGGAATGGGAAAATCAGCCCTATAATTTTAAATTAGCCTTTTAAAAATTCTAAATCTAATTAAAATGTGTAGGATATATATATGTGTGTATATATATACATATATATATGTATATATATATTTGAGGTAGGGTCTCACTCTAGCCCAGGCTGACCTGGAATTCTCTATGTTGTCTCAGGGTGGCCTTGAACTCATACCTCTGCCTCCTGAGTGCTGGGATTAAAGGCGAGTGCCACCACACCCGGCTAAATGTTAAAGTTTTGAAAAGCTGATTTAGTTCTCCAAACTACCTCTTTGGTATTTTTTATATGCCTGCAGAAAATATGTTTTTTTCCCCTCTGTTCCAGCATCAAGGGTGAAGGATATGAACCTATCAATAGGAAAACTCACTTTCTAGGGGAAGGCACCCCCCATTTCACTGGCTCCTGCTTCTCCCGTACGGAAGGCCTGAGACCCACAGTTTGGGTTTTCATTCTCAGCCACTGTTCACACGTGTTAATATGAAGGAGAGTTAAATAACCATTTAAGGGCTGGAGAGATGGCTCAGCGGCTAAGGCACTTGCCTTCAGTGCCTAAGGCCCTGGGTTCAATTCCCCAGGACCCACATAAGCCAGATCCACAAGGTGGTGGCCCTGGTGCGCTCTCTCTCTCTCTCTCTCTCTCTCTCTCTCTCTCTCTCTCTCTCTCTCTGCTTGAAAATGAATAACTAAAATATTTAAAAATAAATAACATTTAAACTCTTCAATGGGGATATAACAACTCCCTTGGGCTTTTTCAGCATCTGTCCTTTTGCTTATTAGAAGATGAACCCTGCCTGCCTGACCTATCGGATTGACTGATTTCTTTTGGATTCAAACGTGTCTTTTTTCTTACACAGTGAGCATGGTTTCTGACTAGGTACTTCCATAATTCTGTCATGGTTTTCTTAGCTGCACTGAACGTCTTGCGTGGAGGTTAACTACAGAGTATCTCTTAGTGACACTCATTTTTTGTTGTTGACAAATGAAATACAAACGGGATGATTCCATGACACCAAAAAAATTTTTCAGCATAAATTTGATTTATAGGCCAGACATGATTAAGGCTAATGATAATATTATTCTGTTAAATACTAGATGATGAAAAAAATACATCTACTGATAGTCTGAGTAATGCTTTGCTCACTTTAAAAGTATTTTTATTTTAGTTATTAGATTTATTTTTTTACTCATTATTTATTCGTTTATTTATTTATTATTTGTGTGGGTCCATGTATATGTGTGTGCAGAGGCCAAGGTACAACGTTGAGTGTGGTTCCTCAGGAATGTTACGTGCCTTTTTTTTTTTTTTTTTTGAGACAGGGTCTGTCATTGATCTGGGTCTTGTCAATTAGTGGCTGGAATGGATAGCCAATGAATAGAGAGCATTCGATTTTCCCTTCCCCAGTGCTGGGATTATATGAGCACACCACCATGTCCAGTATTTGTATGGAGGTGCTGGGGATCAAACTCAGGTCCTCCTGCTTACAAGGAAAGCACTTTACCCACTGTGCCATCTCCCCAGCCCTAAAGCCTTCATTTTTATATCTTTCTGGTTTTTTTATGCACATTCCAAAATGAGTCATTTTTGAACTAAATTGAAAACAACTGCAAAAATCAAGTCAATTTCACATGAGCCATAAAAATAATCTTTCAGGAAAAAAATGAGTGATTTAAGGAACATGCAATTTTATTTCCTTTTTGATCACTGAAAGAAATCTGTGATAAGTTGCACAGATTAAACTATAACTGAAGATTTAGTTTGGAACTGAGATTACTTGGTATTGAAAAGAAAAGTCTTCCTTGTCCAAAGAAACTTCCAGAGTGGTTGAGCCACAATGTTCAATCATTAGGGGCCTGGTTAGAGGCTTTGGCAACTCACACCCTGAGATTTACATCTTTTGCTATTTCATTTTAAAATTAAAATATTAAAAAATGCTTTTTATCTGCCTTTGAGTCTTTTAGACTCATTCTCTACAAAGCGCCCTAGACGTGGTGAACTTGATGGCCTACAGAATGCATTAATGAATCTTTTATGTCACTGGAGTTTATTAACAACAGTTGTGACATTTTCAAATCAATCCTCTTGTGTTTCCCAATTATGGCCTCATTGTGGTTAGGCACCATCCCAGGGGTTAGAGACAAGGGTGGGAGGGAAGCAACATACTTACAGCTGCCTTCAGAAAAGCAAATTAGTAAGAGGAAGTGTATCTAAATCATGTTTTTGGTTGTTGTGTGTTGTAGTGAATGCGGAATGCAAATCCATGTTCTTTAAGGATGTTGGCTGGCCTTCAAAAATGTGAGTTATGCTGTCAGAGGGCAAAAACTTTTTCCTTAGACCTCTATGCTGATAGTTAATTTACTTGTCTTTACAACTAAACTAAAATATTTCTGTAACATGAGGCATTGCTGTTAATGAGTTCTCTATTTTCTATTTCATGGATATAAGAGAGAGAGAAAGAGAGAAAGAGAGAGAGAAAGAGAGAGAGAATGGGCACACCAAGGCCTCTAGCTGCTGCAAATGAACTGCAGACACATGTGCCACTTTGTGCATCTGGCTTTATGTGGTCAGGTTTCTCATTGCTGCACAAAGAACCTGACTAAAAACAGCTGATGGGAGAAAGGGTTTATTTTGGCTTACAGACTCGAGGGGAAGCTCCATGATGGCAGGGAAAACGATGGCATGAACAGACGCTGGACATCACCTCTGGCCAACATCAGGTGGACAACAGCAGCAGGAGGGTGTACCAAACACTGGCAAGGGGAAGCTGGCTATAAAACCTGTAAGTCTACCGCTAACCACATGCCTCCAACAAGGTTCTAATTCCCAAATTGGCATCAGCTGGAGACCAAGCATTCAGAACACATAAGTTTATGGGGGACACCTGACTCAAACCACCACATGTGGGCACTGGGTAATTGAACTCGGATCCCTAGGCTTTTCAGGCAAGTGACTTAACCGCAGAGCCATCTCTCCATAGGGGCCTGAGACCACCCAAGTTCAGGTCTACAGCACCACATAAACAGCTGGGTGCGGCCACATATGCCCTTAACCCAGTCCTGTGGGGAGCTCACAGAAACTCTGCTCCACCTTCAGAGAGAGACTCTGTCTCAAAGGAAATACAGGGATGAACCACAGAGGAGTCCTCCTCTGGCCTACACACACACACACACACACACACACACACACACACACACACACACACACGAAGTGTATGCATTTGTACACTCATGTGCATATAATACATATACTATACAGTCACATGCATGAAAGTAGAATATACATAGCAAATATGTTACTAGTAGGAAAATGTATCATCACAACGCTGAATATATAAGATAATTTTGGATGAGTTTACATGCTATGCAATTAAGGCTAAAATGACTATAGTCATTACATATGATTTATTTGCATATGTCCCACATATCTGGGTTCAGTGATGCATATCATATATATGACGTGATGTGACATTTGGAAGCAGAGACAAAGCCCTGAGCATGTTCAAGGTTAACACTAGGGGCTGGAGGAGATGGTTCAGTGGGAAGGCTATGCTTACAAAACGAGCACTAACTCTTTGGGGCCAATGGATCTCATGCATCTCAGTTCTCGGTCTTTCTCCTCCTTCCTTCTCATTGGTTTCCTCTCTGGATCATTCCGAGACCAACCATCTGCTCTATACTTTATGTATTTATTCAATTTTTTTGTTTGTTTTTATTTTTCAAGGTAGGGTATAGCTCCAGCCCAGGTTGACCTGGAAATTTACTCAGTAGTCGTAGGGTGGCTTTGAAATCATGGTGATCCTCCTATCTCTGCTTCCCGAGTGCTGGGATTAAAGGTGTGTACAACCACTCCTGGTGGCTTTTACTTTTTAATTCCCAACTTTGCCTACCGCCTCATTATCATTCCTGTGTTTTCCTTTTTTTCACCTTATTTATTTATTTTTTAATATTTTATTTATTCATTTTCAAGCAGAGAGAGAGAGAGAGAGAGAGAGAGAGAGAGAGAGAGAGCACCAGGGCCACCACTTTGTGGGTCTGGCTTATGTGGGACCTGGGGAATTGAACCCGGGGCCTTAGGCACTGGAGGTAAGTGCCTTAACCCCTGAGCCATCTCTCCAGCCCTCACCTTTTTTATTTAAAAAATTATTTATTTTCAAAGAGAGAGAGAGATTGGGTGCACCAAGATACAAATGAACTCCAGACACATGCATCACTTGTGCATCTGGCTTTACTTGAGGACTGGGGAATTGAACTTATGCCTGGAAGATTTGCAAGAAAATGCCTTTAACCACTGGACCATCTCCCTATCCAATTTCACCTTTATTTAAATAATTGCAAAAGCCTCATAATGAAAGCTGGTATATTTTTCCCCTTGGATCAGCCTAGTCAGTTCTCACCCAGAATTCTACCTCTGCAGTTTCTCCATCATTTGCTGGACTCTGGATAAAGTCCAGAAAGCACTTGGGAGACTAGAAGCAGGTGTCTAGTGGAAGGCGGGCTTTTTTCTGGTTCAAAGTAGGTCAGGGGAGTCTTGGAATCACATGACCAAGGAGGTGCTTGTAGAGGAATTACATTTCACAACCTGAGAGGAAAGGGTTTTGTTGCTATTTTTATCTATTATTTTAAAAATGGAACCAAAAAGCCTAACACTTTGATTTTTGTAAAAAAAATATTAATGTTTTATCATTTTGCTTATAAAGAAGATGAGAACATATAAGCTAGCCACTCTGTTAAAGGACAGGAGCCCATGGCCATCCTTATGTGCTTTAACTACAACATCACTTCTGACACATCAGTGTTTTCTCCTGCAGACACAGAATGACAGAAGCTTCCGGAACCTGGGCCCTATAGGATGGAATAGCTGAGGCCTGCAGTTTAGTTTGAGAGCACATCTGCTGTGCCCCAGCCTAGCTGAGTAACCTTGAACTAAGTTTTAGTAACCTTGAACTAAGTTTTAGAAACAAGCAGGGTGTGGGGGCACACACCTTTAACCCTAGCACACCTGTGTCCCCTGAGGCAGAGGTAATAGAAGTGCTAATAAGCTTTGCTGCCTGAGTTCCTATAGCTGTGTTCCTGTTTCCTGAGCCCCCTTTGTGAAAGAGATAATACAATACAATGCATCCTTGGGTTATATATATATTTTGGATATTGGCATAAAGTTTGAGATCTGCTTGGACACTTCTCCCGGCTGCTTGTGATTGTCCAGCCACCGCGCTCACCTTTCCTCGATTGAGCCAGGTCTCCTGCTGGCCAGAGAGACTGAGGCTCATTTAGCAGGGGGCCAGGGACCCGTGCGGTAAGACATCTGGAGAAGCACCCGACACACATCTAAACAAAACAAAACAAAAGACCCCCCCAAAACAAACAAACAAAAAACCATGGAAAAGTGAGCAGTCTATTTTCCATCCATAGACCTCTAAGGCTTTACTTACACGTGCTGAGGAGGTGAACCCAGGTCTACAGGGAGCAAGGATCCAGGGGAAGGAACCTACTTGCTGTCTGTCCCCTGGCAGAGACAGACAAGACATGCTACAGGTTGTCAGGGCTTGGCCCAGCTCTGTTCTCCTGGAAGTGACTTGGAGAGACAAAAAAGAATCACAGAAAGGACCTGGTGTCTGTCTTCCGATGTGAGTTTTCTGAAGGTTGAATTAGTGAAGGAGGGAGAGAGGGAGGGACAGAGGGAAAGTCTCTAATATGCTTACAGTGAACTAGAACCCAAGATCTACCTGTGGGTCATGGTATGAACTTGATTTAACTCTTGCTGAGAAAGCAGAGGAGGCTGTGTTAGTTACTTCTCTCATTGCTGTGACCAGATATCTGACAAGGGAAATAAGGAAAGAAGTGCTAGTTTGGGCTCTCAGCTCAAGGGGGGGGGAGGCCTGGCAGGACCAGAAGACAGCAGACATATTGCATTCACAGTCAGGAAGCAGAGAGCAATGGATGCGAGGACTCAGTTCTCTTTCTCCTTTGAATTGAGTCCAGGATCCCAGGCCAGGGGATAATGCTGTCCACAGTTAGGGAAGGTGCTCTCACTTTGATTAAACTAATCTAAAAACCCCCTCACAGATAAGCCCAGAGATTCTCGGGCCATTCAAGATGAAAGTAGAGATTAACCACCCTTGGGGTATGGACATCACTGTTGACATCATTAGAATTTTCCTTCGTTCAGTCATTGCCTCATTCATTCTTTTATTCAACAAGTATTTGTTGAGTGCAGTTTCACTCAGAGGAGGAATCCATAGGATGAGGCAAAGAGATCACAACTAACTAGGAGAAACGAAGAGAATTAAATAGATACAAACATAGTGAGAGGGGTATACCAGCAAACCTGTAGAAATAATTTTTCTACACAAATGTGAGGCCGGCTAAGAACTTAGTCTCACCCAACCAGATGGTCACTGTAAAGTCACTGTCAAGGAATTGCATTGTGGGGCTGGAGAGATGGCTCAGCGGTTAAGGCACTTGCCTCTAGTGCCTAAGGCCCCGGTTCAATTCCCCAGTACCCACATAAGCCAGACCCACAAGGTGGTGGCCCTGGTGCTCTCTCTCTCTCTCTCTCTGCTTGAAAATGAATAAAATATTTTTTAAAAAAGGAATTGCATTGTTTTCTAACTCCACAGCAGTAAGGCCAGAAAACCCACCACAAACAAGGTGGCAATCACGACACACAGGCCACTAAGGTCCTCCCTTCAATAGAGAAAAGGAGTTTCAGAAGGTTTATGCCCAAAGATGACACCTTGAAGGGGAGCCATAGTAGACTAATAATGACTGCCTTCCCACTTCAGAGCGACTGTTTACTGACCAGAAACCGAGCAGCTGGGTACTGACATCCTTAGTGGCCCTACGGTCCCCACGTCCTTCCCTGTAGCACTTGCCAGTCTGAACTCTTGTGTGTGTTTCTTTGCTCTCTTACACATGGAACCCACTCGCTCTATCCCAAGACTCAGGGCTCACACTGACCCCGGATGGTCTCTTCCAATGTGCACATGATGGTCTCAAGAACTCCAGCGTGCTCTGTCTCATGGGGAAAACTGGAAAGACCAGCTTGATCTAATCGTTCCAAAACACACTTAAGTATTGTTGCATGCAACTTTGGGTCTGGAGGGTTTGTAATGACTTCTGGGAAGAGCAACCAGGAAGAATGTGAACACGAGATGGTTCTAGATCTTTGCAGAAATCATCTCTGACTATTGACAGGCTTGATGCCTAATGATCTCTTTCCAGTTCTACGCTATGGCTTTGGAGTGTGTGAAAAGGGACAATTCCTAATGGTTTCCAGTGGGTTTTTTTTTTTCTGGTTTCATATTAAAGCCTAACATTGTTGCCAGAGTAAAGGTTCTGACCTACTGCGTGAGCTCTTAACCAAAGAAGCAAAACAGATTCAAACGCATTGTTTGAGAAGGAGGCACCCGTGACATTTTCATCTGCCCGAATCCCAGGGGACCGTCTGCAGAATCTCTACGCGACCATGGCATTTACTGAACAGAGAAAATGATGGTGGTTCCTTTGAAAGCATCCACAGGAAAGGAATGAACACATCAGCAGTCCGTGCAAACGTGTCTTGGCTATTCTGTGGCCAGCTGACATAAAATATGAGCTGTGTTTTCTTTCTCCATCTGATTCATGTTGGCGCTTCATAAGCTGTCAGGTTTTCTTACTGTCCCTAGCTCAGAGGAGCGAGTCACCCCGTGTTCTCATAGTTCCTGCAGCAGAGTCGAAGCTGCCTTTCTGCTGGTCTTGTGCAGCAGGGGTCTTCAGGTCTCCCTGAGTGAGTGAGCCCATGGGAGAGTCTCAGGGGTTTTACCCCTGGTTTCCTCCCACAAGAGGATACTCCAGATGCCACTACTTAGCTGGAGGCTGGCATGCAGATCCTAGATGTCACAGCAGGCTGCCACCCCAAGTAGACATTAAAAGGAGGTAATAATTTCAGTTGAGGGTGTGGACGGGTTCACACAGGGAAGCAGCAGCACCACCATGAAGAGGAAACAGCCAAAGGCAGGCTCTTGGGGACAAGGGACAGAATTCAAGGTGAGCACAGAGGCAGCAAAGGGTGGGGAGAGAGCAAGAACCCAGAGCCTTGGTATCAGAGCCTTCCAGGGGAGCAGGGAACTTCAAGGAAAGCATGGCCCCGAGTCTAATACAAGAGGCAAAGTTACTGCTAAAAATAACAGGGTGATTGATAGTAATTCCCAGGCCTTGGGTAACTGGAAAGGCATCTGCTGTGGAACCCTGAAACAAGTCAGGCTTCAAGATATCCAGGGAGTTTGAAGATGAAAGACAGGGAGAGAGCTGAAGTGTATAAACGTGACTTGGCTTTTTAAGAATAGAGCCTTGAGGGCTGGAGAGATTGCTCAGTGGTTAAGGCACTTGCCTCTAGTGCCTAAGGCCCCACGTTCAATTCCCCAGTACCCACATAAGCCAGATCCACAAGGTGGTGGCCCTGGTGCTCTCTCTCTCTCTTGCTCTCTCTCTCTCTCACATCTCTTTGCTTGAAAATGGATAAATAAAATATTTTTTTTAAAAAAAGAATAGAGCCTTGAATGAAAATTGAGTATGTAAAGATCTCCCAAATACACACGTATGGAATAAAGTTCTGTAACAGGGTGATCTGGGGGTTTAGAATTTAGATAATGCCCAGCAAAAATTCCAATGCACCCCAAAATTTAAAGAGTGCCCGAGTTCTTGTCTACAAAGTTAAAGAATTAAAATCATAGACAACAAGATAGTAAGGTATAGTGGGAGGCTTTATTATTTAAGGGAACATGGGGAGTTACAGAGTTCTCCAGCCACAAGTGTGGGGAAAACACATGTCAGAGAGTTTAACAGAACTTATGCTGCTCAGCTAAACAAGGAGAAGAAGAAAAGATAACAGAGGGATGAGGAGAGGTTCATGAGGGGAAAATCTAGAGCCTTCTCCCACCCCAGCCAATTTGTCCCAATTGGATCCTCTTATTTCATGGGACTCCCTTGAGTATCAGATACATTGCTGCACAACCTTTACATTTCTCTTCCCAGGAAGGCTTCCATGACCTGGCTTGACAGAGACATGAGCTCTTTCTAGCTGAGTTCTCTCTGGTTTGGTG